>NQII01007946.1:13699-94593 GCA_002778355.1 Clitarchus hookeri | reverse complement strand
CTTTTATAAATAATAAACGCTTATAATTTTACAAACAAAGTATGTGGTAGTACACGCATAACAAGTCAAAAACGACGTTAAATCTAACATCCTTAAAACTCTTTTAACTATCATTTCCTATTAAGTTTCAAAACATTTAACAATTGAATTGCTGTGATAACAAACATTAGGTGGCAAAAGGAATAAGGATTTCAAGTCAAAGATTAAAAATGATTCACGCTCTTGTAAATTATCATGAAATGAAAGAATATTTCTTAGATTATTACTAAACATATAAACACATGTATAAAAAAGTACTGAAAAAAGCACAGAAACTGCATGCTAAATTATTACTAGCTAGAAATAATAACAATACTAAAACCCCGTGGAAAATAATAAACAATGAAACTACCAAAACTAAAACAATGATTCCAGGAGTCGATAAACTAAATACTGAGAAAAGTGCAATTACTTCACAGGTGGAAATTGCGAACTACTTGAATAATTTTTTAAATATAACTTCGGAGTCCCCAAACAATATAATTCAACATACAGAATTTTCTAAGTTTGTTTCTTTCTAAAATGAAATAAATTAAACTGTCTTTACCATGTTCCCCATCACTGAAAAAGAGGTAGCAAAATCTATTGCATCACTTAGCAGTAAAACATGACTGATTTATTAAATCTCTTATCCTCCCTTGTCAAGATGTGTGCAAAACAAATTGTGAAGCCATTAACATTTATAAATATTGCTTCAATAAACGAAGGTACTCTTCCTGATAGAATGAGGATAACTAAACGTATCCCCTTGCACAAGAAGGGAGACACAGCTAAAGCAGATAACTACAAACCAATAAGTCTGCTCCATATATTTTCAAAAATACGAAAAAAATAATGCACACGAGATTAATAAAGTTCTTTGTTGAACATGACATTCTACTCCCTGAGAAATTTTGATTCCAGAAAGGAAAAAGTACAACTTTAGCAATTACAAACTTGTTACAACTGTCCTTAATAATTTGGATTCTGGGTTACATGTATATGGTGTGTTTTGTGATCTGCCAAAGGNCAACTTGTTACAACTGTCCTTAATAATTTGGATTCTGGGTTACATGTATATGGTGTGTTTTGTGATCTGCCAAAGGCTTTCGACCTGGTAAACCTTGATATACTATTGAATAAACTAAAATATTATGATATAAAGGATATTAATTTGAATTGTTTGGCCCATACGTAAGACACTGTAAACCAAAGATTATTTTAAAACAGGTTAATAATGAAATCTACTCAGATCGGGGTTGTATAACAAAGGGTGTACCACAAGGAAGTATGCTGTGACCTNACATGTTAATAATGAAATCTACTCAGATCGGGGTTGTATAACAAAGGGTGTACCACAAGGAAGTATGCTGTGACCTTTGCTATTCTTGGTATATGTGAATTACCTTCCTGTACCAATAACAAATGGAAAACTTATATCTTTTGCTATTTATACTACCTTTCTTGTATCTACAGAAACTATTTCTTAACGAGGACAAAATTGTACATCATATAATAATTATGAATAAATGGTTCAGTGATAATAACTTGAAACTCAAGGTAAATGAAACTCAGTTCATTCATTTTAGTAACAAAAATACAAAAAAATATCTTATCTGAATTTTAAGCTCAGAATATAAACCAGACTCAGTCAACTTAGTTTTTGGGAGTAATGGTAGATAAAAATCGTAAATGGAAAGGTAACATTGATCAGATACCAAGTAAATTGATTATATCACTTCAAATTCTTAGTAGCACTCTGTACAAAAAATCTCTGCGGACCACATACTTTGCAATTTTCCACTCCAATATGATATATGGAACTGAAATGTGGGCTAACAGTAGCCACGGCATAAACATTTCTAGAATGCAGAAGACAACAATTGTTATAATGTGTAAAGCAAAACAAAATGCTACATGTAATCATTTATCTATTTACTTAAATATTCTCCCCTTTTATTATCAGTGTAATACTTACTAAACATAACATTGATAACTTTATAGAATTAACAGTAAAATCTTATATAGTACAATAAATCAGCATAAATTAAAGCCGAAATATCATAATACAGCTGCATTCGCTAAGGGGATTCGACATAGGGGTTTAACTCTGTTTAACAAACTGCCTAAACATATCACCGAAATAAAAAAAAATTGTTAGAATTAAAAAAATGGACTAAAAATACATATATTACAAAAAATATTTACTTGGCCATTAAAATACGTAACTTGTAAAAAATTTTAACATGTTAACATGTACCTATTGTAAGTATTTAAATTTTAAGTGTTGTTTTAAAATATATTTTTAGTATTAAGTAATGGTTTATTGAACAATGTGTTGTTTGTTGCTATTATTATTTTGTTTCACCAACCTGTTAATTCTAAATTTTAATGTTACACTAGAGTGAACATTGTATTTGTATATGACAAAACCTATGTCCCTCCAAGTTATGTGCTAATAAGGCGATCGAAAGGTGGATTTATAAATAAATTAATTGATCAATAAATAAATTAGTATACTACAAAATTCTTTGAACAGCTGAAAACGGTGAACAAAGCATTTGACAGTTAAAACTTAGAAATCACATGGCAGTGCTTATGTTTACATGTAGCGGAGGGATGCGTAATCGGTAACCAAAGGTGTAACATTGGCAGGGCTTCAGAAAAGTGTGAAGTAACCATGAATGGCGTGTACTATCTGATTTAAGCCACGTATTATTGTCCGTAACTTTTATAAATATTACTATGCCAATCTGTGCTCATTGCTACAACCATAAACCAAAATAAAAGTGACAGATATAAAATAATTATTTGTTTCTGATAGATATACTATGAAGTTTGCGTCAACTGGATTTTTCCGTGTGAAAGTACAGATAAATTATGCGTAAACAGAAGTCGGCTTATCACCCACGTCATACACTTCAATGCATCAGTCTTGGCTAGTTGGTCTTTCTATAAACCGGACTTTGTTTACAACACAGTGTCGAATTATGCATAAACAAAGGTATTCTTACTACGTTCGATAGTGAATACCTATCCGAGCTCTACTTACTAACTGTAATGAACACTATTTTATTTTTAAAATGATATAGATTAGTTTAAATTATAAATGTAGTGATTACGGGACTAAATAAAAACGACAATATTAAATCTAATATTTTCGTGGTTTCACAGCACAAATAAGTGTAAATGTAAATATTATATACAGTAATTATTTCTGTCTTCCATTTAACAAATAATTAGAATAAAATATTACACGACATACATCTAACAGCGTATACATGAAACTGAAAAACGTATAGTTAAAATAATGAATTAAATGAAGCATATGATTTGACTTTAGAATAATTAAAATCCGTGAAAAACGCAACGAAACAATATAATAAACAAACAATTAAGATATAATTTATGTGTTTTTTAGTCTAGGTCATGTAAAAACTATTTTCGAAGGAAGTTAATTAATAAGTGCTACTTTGTGTTGGTTCTGAATTAATTTCAATGATATCTCTAACGAGGACTAAACACGTACCACGGGTTATTTGTGTAATAAGAAACATCACGGTCGAAGGAGTCCGCAGCAAGCCGGTTGAGAGAATGCGTGAGGCAATGACGTTATGCACAGTTGAGGATGCGTTTTGGCGGGCGAACGTTTTCACCTGTCCTACCTCCCACCACGGCCAAGGCGGTCACGTTCCTCTTCTTTGGTGTTTCGCATACTCTTTTACATGTTAGATGCGGCCAACGTTTACCCGAGACATCCAGCATATTTTATAACATTGGGTATTCTTATCGTTGTTCTGCATAGAAACTGACCTGGTATTGTGAGTGTCTGGTTTAGTGAATGCGATCAATTACCGTAGTATACATAACTTATATTAAGTGAATGCGAATGTTTGCCGAAATACTGGTGAGTTAAAGGGAACCACACTGAAATAGATTACATGACTAGACGAGGAAGAGTAACAGTTTTCAGTGGTGCTACTCGAGATTTTCCAAATAACTGATGTACCCTTGTATCACTTCTGCCCGATATTCTTAGACATACGATTGCTGACTAGCTATGATTGGAGGCACCGATGAATATATGAATCTGATAGTTCATTTGACTTATATTGGGACTCGTGCCAGACAACATGCAGATAATGGTGAAACATGCTTCCAAATTACTTTTGTTAAGAAAGTGTACTTTATTTAAGAGTTTTTTTGAAACATTAATTGTAAATGTTTTACATTCCGATGAGTTTTACGAAACTTGAACTAGTGCCAAAATATAAATTTATGTAACTTTCTACTGTAAAACGGTTGTTCTTTTCTGCAAATCTTAAGCTTTTCTTTTCGGAACCTCTTTGGTAGCAATATACATTTCAGGCTCGTGGTGTTTTATTTGAGTAGCTAAGTTTAAAATGACATAGCAAAGTCGTCACCCCAAAAAAAAATTACACTGCAGTGACATCAATTACAATCAAACCGTCAACAGTTCAACTTGGTTAAACAGAGCAATTCACTGTACAAAAAAATTGTGTAATTTTACTCTAAATGTACATATGTCGCAGCAGTGTTTCCACTGATATCGGTGTAATTTTACATATGTCAATGTTTTTTCACTCTACATCCAAGTTAATTTATCCTAAAAATTCGGAAATAACGCGTACCATATAACATTAATTTTACATAGAATGGTGTGAAATTACAATAACTATGTAACAGAATATAAAATGCAATATTCGTGTATTTTCTCTCTGTGGAAAGTAAATATACACGGGTATCGCAATTGAAATTTCAACACTGTGTACAGGTATTTTCTCACTTCCAAAATAGTAAAATAGCAGTTTTACTGTAATTGTAACAACACAGTTTCTGTACATTTTTTCGCTGTTTTAGTAAACAATTTTACCGGCAGCATATGTTATTTTTACAACTGCGTCATGTTAATTCACATACTTTATATGTGTAGTTTTACCATTTTCATGTTGTTGTAGTCAGTTTTGTAACTTTGTAGTTTAACGTAGTAATAAAAGTTATCTCCAAAATGTGGATAACAATTGACTTCAGATATAGAATAGGTAGAGTTATATATGAAATCCAGCATATTCGATCAGCGGGGTTTAAATTTTTCTTTCGAACACACAAAAGGAGTTCGAAGTAGTTCTACTCCCTACCACTAGATCGCATGTTTTAAACAAATACTTGTAGTCATATTTGAATACCTAGTAAAAATAGTGAAAAATTACAAATACTGTACTCTTGATGCGCAACGCATATTGTAAGTAGAAGCATTGCTGACACCCCCGCCATTTTATTCCCCCGCGAGCGCCTACAGTTGACATGCGCAGTCAGGTCAGGTCGACCCGAGAGAACGTACAAGTCAGTAAAGCATGCTGAGGTCAAGCCGAAGAAGACTAGCGATTTTCGTCCACGAGGGAATTAAGATCACGTGCAGAGGTGAGAACACAAGAAAGGGCTGACAGAGCTTGGCAGTTGTGCCACGAGTTTCTCCCCTCCCCTAGAAAAACGTAGGAGAATATGGACTCGCTTCGCGAAAACGCCGATGTAAGTTAAAGTTGCGCCAATGCAACGCTAGTTAAATGCGNGAGTGAGTCGGATCGCGAGGTCACCGGAAGAAACGTGTTGTGCAGTCGTCCGTCGAGAAGTGAACCCGGAGCAGCATTCGTGGAGAGACGTCACCGAAGCCAGGGCCTGTGTAAGGCCACCCGAAGCACCGGACCTTAACCTACCACGGAACACCCCGAACTACCAGGATAGCTAAGTATCAACCACTTCGCTTAATGAAACCTCCCCGACTCCTAGCGTCCTCCTCCTCAAGACGAAGGGAACAAATAGCAAGTATGTTAATTAGCCTTTAAGCCCCCAACTCGCAATGTACCACATCTCGGTGTTATGTATTCATAAATATTCAATACAATATAACCCAGTAAATTGAAACACTGAGTGACTACCTTATTGTTTACCCTCAACCTTCAAGAAACCTTATAGTCTGTGCCTGGTAAAAATAACTCAGAGCCTATGACCCTCCCTGTACATCATATCACAAGGAGGCGAATAGTGTCACCCTTTTCAGCAAATTACACACAAAAATGTAAAATTACCGAAAATTAGAGTGTATAAGTATACACTCACAGATACCCCAGTATGTAATGCAAGTTTACAAACACACACACGGTCATTGTAAAATTACACAATCGAAGATGTACAACTGCAATGTCATTGAGTATTCATACAACAATCATGGAGCAGTAAAAATTCACAATTTAAGGTTTTAATATAGGGAGTGGGTATATTTTTACACACATTTCAAAGTGTGTAAATTAACACCAACACTGTGTTTATTAATCCAAACATTCATGTATTTTCACCAAAGACATGTAGCAGTCTCTGGATTATTAAGAAAATTTGTGTAAAATTACATGCACTGTATTTGTTTTTACAAATTGCATATACATAATGTAAAATTACAAAAAAATTGTATTTGTAAATTTATTTTTTACTGTGTTACATCAAAATACAAGATATTGTCAACAGATTAAACTGATAATATACTCTATATTAAGTCCAAATGGTCAATACTAAACCACAACTACAATGCATGAGGAACAAACAGTCCAAATGGCCTCTGTCTGACTGTAATTACAGTCAGACAGACCAAAATAATTATGAATGGCAGTCAGAACGATATAACATCAATAACAGCGAATTTTATCAAGGCCGCAATTTGATCAGAATGACAGAATATGAGGAGATTTGTTTTACTTTTAATGTGAAAGTCGCACTAACTATATTGTTGTGAAACTAAAATTATTGCACATATGCAAGTTATTAATTTATCTATGTCTTGCGATCGTTGTTCACATAGCCTGTTTTTTTANTGCGATCGTTGTTCACATAGCCTGTTTTTTTCATTTTCCCGTAGAAGTATATTAACAATCGGTTGAGTATAAGCCGTATATCGCATAAGCAAGGTTCAACTACATTACAGATGCTGGCATCTGGGAGGCTTACACTACATGTCCAGTGTCACAGAGGAATGTCCGCTCCGCCGGCGACTGAGCGAGTTTAGACTACAGTTTCGGCATCCTCTCCGCCGATTGCCTTCAAGAATACTTAGGACTATGCGTTTTGGCTGCTGCCAGTTATGCCTCTAGGACAAATTTAATATTGTTTTTATGCAGAGCGCACTATCAGGCCATCAAATTTTACAGAGGTCGTACGTCCCCATCTTATACCGTTAGTATGCACTCTCCTGGCGGCATTCTGTGGCGCGATGACACGCGTCCACGTGTCGCAGTCACCAATGCACCACGGTTCAAACGGATAAGCTACTTTGACTTGCGGGATCACCAGACGTATCGCCAATAAGCAAGTTGGGACCAGCTGTTAAGACGTCTGCTTTAGCATCCGTGAACTCTATAAACGCCTGAAGAACTCCGTGGCATTTGGAGGAATAATATACTGCAGGACATTATTCCAACTCTGGATGACTCCATGCAAAAGCTAGTGGCCACCTGCATTGCCACCAAAGGATAGCAAACCCCATATTAAGTCCTGCGTTTTACGACATTACACTGTTGCTCTATGCCATTTTTTTTTTTGTTAACAGAATTTTCTTTAATGCTTACAGAGACCATAATGCTTGTTTGTACCAGTATTATTTTTTGATTATATTTAATCAACATTCCCATGCCTACTTCGTAAAGACTTATTCCGAAGCTTTTATTGACTGAATTGAAATGCAGCACTTCTTTTAATCTGTTTTAATTACACATTATTTGCAAAATATTGTAATTCTGCTAAAAACAAGGAGTACGTTTATTAGAAAAGACTGGTTTTTCTTGCTTTGCTTTAAAAACGTAACCGTACAGTATTAAAATTTCCGAGTTAAATTCACTACTATATGCTACATTTAAATAAAATTAATTAATGTAAGTGTTTGTACAAATGCTCATTAATGTTTTGTTTCAAATAACATTAATTAAATACGCTACAGTGTAGGTATATTCCCCTTGTTTATTCGTTATTAAATAAAACAACACAATTTTTACACTAAATTATTACTTTAACGTAGCCAAGGTAGCCTCAGTAGTTATACCTTATAAATAAAATCAATACTAACACATATTAATTCAATATAGTTTACACTGATTTCAAACCGTACGCTTATTATTCTGAAATGTTGATCTTATCACTTGCAAGTATTTTACGAAGCCTAAAACTTCAGCTGTATGAATAGTTTACGTATACATTTCTCAATGTATGATACAATGAGAATCCTTTCGCAGACTGAAATTAATATCCGAAATTTCACCGGACACCAAGTTTATTATTTTAATAAAAAAAAAATTGTTTTGGCGTATTTGAACTACTAAAGCAAATATTTTTCTTAAATGCTGTGTTGTAATATTGTATACTCTGAGTAAGTTAACGCACTTAACAGCATCCAAAGGTGCGTAAGCACTCGATGCAACGCTTGCCTGTAATATATAATGAAAGGCTGTTGATTACGCAAGTTTCGTATTTGACTGATAAAAATCACAATAAAAGTATCGGGCTAGACAGGTGAGCAATCATCCCTTTCCCCCAGACTGTAAATGGTTTTGTATAGATGACTTTCTTGGCCAGAAGTATGTTCTATTAATTTAATGTGTAAGCCGTTTACCGACTAAACTTAAAGGTGTAAATAAACAATTAAATTTTGAGAAAAATGCATTGTAGGAAAAATTCTGGCATGCTGTCTCAAAATATCAGAGTGGTCTAGCCATTTACTACCATAATACCCTCCGGTGCCCAAAACTGCTTGCTTCCATACCGTATTTATCGAAATAAAATCTTCACGGCAGAGATTACTGTGATGTCGTTATATTGGAAGGGCTCCGAACTTGGTTGGAGATGACAGATCATCTCAAAGTGAATGCACGGGCAATACGAGACCAGAACAGTTTCTAATCCCGTGTAGCTGACATGAAATAACGCGTATTGGACTAGGCATCCTGAGAGAATGGCCCAGGCGGCAAGACGTTAGTGTCAATCTCGCTCCGCCCACCTCACAGCGGTGAATTGGCCAATCATAGCAGCTCTGTTCACAACTGCACTGCAGATTGATTGAAGTCTCGTCGAAAAACGTCACATATATTTTTGAAACTTCCATTGTTTTGTCGATACGAATGTTATTTAGTAACACTAATGTCGATGCCAGCGATAACTTCAGCAATAGTTAAATAATGTGTATTCATTCAGATTACAGAACACATTACTGCATGAGCTTCTGCACTCAGAAAGACCTAACTCTTCTCGTTTGTAGGGGAAAAAATGGGTTACTTGAACTAAACTTGGTATGACCACGACTAGCATTTTACTAGTTTAAAGTAAAATGTTAAACGTCCACAGATATATGTACAATAACGAAACGCATATAGCAGAATAAGATTGCAGTGCGTGTGATGACTAAGGTGTTGGTGTTTCGCTTCTTGAACATGCGCAGGCAGGGTATCCTGTCGTCCCCCGACAACCTCTTGACAGCGCGTGTGGAGCGGAAGCTCCTATTGTGTAGTTATCCGCCCAACACTAGTGTAAATCGCAGCGCATATTGCGGCGAGCAGGTCCGCCAGCTACTGTTCGAGCGACCGTAGCCACCGTCACAGCGGCCGCTCTCTTCCTCCCTTCAGTAGCTCGGGGTAGCTTGTTAATACGGGAGGTAATCACGGCCACAATTGCGGCCGTGTTTGCCCGCCCCCAATAAGGCCGCGAAACCCGCGCCGTGCAGTTAGTGTATTTCCCGCCAGCTGGGCGTATGGGGCTTAGCCCTAAGTCACACCCAACCTCGGACATTCGACTTCCCCTGTAGTTTAGGGCAAATTAAAAAACTAATATATAACTCTTGTCCTCGTTCTATGTCAGGTAAGTGCATCTCGCATACTGAGAAAGGGCCAAACGTACATAGAAAATGCAGTTGTCGAATATAAATTAATTTTAAAACGGGCACAGACCTGATTAACAGGTCTTCCCTAAACGAAAAGAGGACTTGTTTTCCATCTGGCTTTTCAAAGTATTTTACAGTTCGAACGGAATTTTACTTAGACCATAATTTTCTGCCTGTCTGTAGAATTGACATTGACAGGAAACAGTGAAGCCGGTATGAGTAAAATGTTACGTAGTATTTATAGCTCTGCATTTTATATACGGTATATCGTGTTGAAAATACAACATATTTAAGAACGGTTTAAATATAGAAGTAAGTTACCGATACAACTAGTGAGCCTACTTTCGTTGCAGTGGTGCAAATGATTTTGACGATTTTCTTGAAGCTTAGATGGTAGTAGGCGTTGAAAGCTTGATGACAAAGATATCATTAGAGATAGAAACCGAAACACATCCATAACTAATGAGACGATTAGAAATACACACGTGCCTTACCCGGGACTCAAATCCAGAACACCTCGTAACGTAAGGTGGTATGCAACCAACGGTATAACGGAGACAGTATTACGAGCATCAACTTCGGTTGTATGCAGCTAATGTTTTGGCAGACAGTGTTTACTAAACTAAAATATTTGCATAGCCTTCAATTAGAAAACAAGAGTGTGTGTCATTTAATCACGCAATTTACATAGTCTATTGTTGCTCTACTTGTATGCAAAATTTTATAGCATGTTGTAGACTAGTTCCCGAAATAGGGCATAAATGCTCCATTTTATCACCTGGCACTACCTTACAAAAAGGCGAGCTAAAGAATTTTTTATACGCGTATTTGATGTTTCTAATGGACACTGTCGGCTTACGAATTTTGGTTGTATTTTGTTCAATTGTTTAATATACATAACATACCAAACTAAATTATTTATATTGCCGCCCTTAAAAAATGACTGACATACTAAAAAAATTACAGTTTGTAAGGTTTACTTCGGCACTACATGTAGGCTATAAAAATTTGATCGGAATTGGTTTATTGTTCTCCGAGATATAACATAAAACATTTTCTTTTTTCATGTGGTCCTCTTTTAAATAAAGTTTGTGTATTATCACATTTTATGTTTGTTACAGATGCTGCAAATATATATGTATCATTAGTTTCAATTAGGATGTATAGCATAGTAACATAAAATGTACAGAATGTTCCCAAATGTGTGAGAATAAATCGGGGAGTGGATAGTAAAAACAAAAAAATTTAAAATGTCCGTATGAACATGTGTTATTTACGAGTTTCACACCTTCCAATGTTACAGGCCTTACTGGATGTATTCGTAATAGTCTTTCTGACACATTCCAGTAGTTTAAGTAGCTGTTGCCTTGTTCGTGTACCAGTAGTGATACATTACTCTACAAGAAGTGCTCAAAATGTCCACTTTGTATCGGAATGCACGCCTGAACACGCCGCGTCGTTGATAGTCTGGCATGTTCAAATACTCCAGTATCTACTGGCAACCTTGTTCCACTCGCTTACGAATCACTGCTATGTCTGGAACTGGAGTGCATAATGATGCCCTTAAGATGCCCCCGCAGGTAATAGTACAGTTAATTGAGATCCGGGGAGTGTGCAGCCAGGCGATTGGTCCTGCACAGCCTATTCACCAGTGCGAGACAGGTAATAACTCATACCAATGCAGCTGATGACATTGACAGGTGCACTTTGTAAAAGATCAACTATTACCAATATGTCTGGTACAGTGTTCGAAGGTATATCACTTGGAATCTATCAACTTTAGAACATATGTTGACAGGGACATTTTGTGTCGTTTTCGGATGTACTATCCACTCGTTGATTAATCTCTACATATTGGGGAACAACCTATTTACTTGGATGTTATGTTTAGCATACAGATCACCTTTAAGTTATATGAATTCAAATGGGCTACAAAATGATAACTTGTCGCCTGAATGTTGGTAGTAGTCAGTTGATTGTTTCCCTAGAAAACATAAAAACATTATTTATTAATGTAGCATGGTCTTACAAAATTGCGGAAAAAAAAGCCTTGTGTAGACACATTTCATAATTGTATCAGATACTGCTAGAATGCAAAGTTAAGTTGAAATTTGGTACATGATTTCGTAGATGCACCACACTCAACTAAAGTATTTTATTGTTACATTTAAAAAGTAAGTAGCTGACCCGTTTAAAACATAAACTTTTACATGGCATGCCATAGAACTACTTGTATAGAATATTTGGTAGGATTCAGTTTATTAAATCACTACATATGCCATAACAAATGTATTTATATAGGAGGTTATTATTTTGCAAAGTGGCTGAAAAAGAAACTGTGTAGACACCTTAATTTACTTTAACAGATACTGCCAGCATACTAAGTTAAGTCGAATTTCTTTGCATGATTTTGTAGATATAGCATACCTAGTTAAAATCTTTATATGACTGCCATTTTTAAAATAAATGTCACAAAAAAAAATTTTTTTTCATGGCACACTACAGTACTACATGTTTACCAAATTTGGTAGGTATCAGCTGATTGTTAAAAAATTAGGAAATCATAGATAAATTTTAATATGGCAGTTTGTAGAGAAGAGCATGAAAATGTAAAAGAAAAAAAAATTAAAAATTAACTTTTGAATAGTTTTACATAGCATTGTGTGTTGCTCGCATTGCTTATTTCAAAATTATAATTGAAACCATAAGCAGTGTTTTGATAAGTAATCTAAACTCTTTAGGTATATACACAACAGTCCATTATGAAATATTAATTAAATGTTTAAATAATAAAGCTTTACTATTTAATAAAACATTTTCTTTCATTGTAAATCTTTACACAGAGTGTCATGGAACTCTACAATGGCCTCTGACTTTCTCTGTTCATTATCCATATCAAAATTATTATTAAATCGTCAAAATGAAAAAAAAAATTCTCTAGGTTAAACTTTGTATTAATAATGTTGTAATATAAGGAAATCTGTTTTTAATTGTTTTTCCGTCAGTTGTATTATTTTATCAAGTTATATCTCATATGTATATAAATAACTATTTTATTTTTGTACGCAAAGGGGAAACAAGTAATAAAATGAGGTAGTGTCGTTTTTTTTAAATTCAGTGAAGGCTCTCTAATAATACATGAGAAAAAACAAAATTATTGATATATTTTATCTCTGATAAAATATGTCATATCTATGAAAAAGTCACATATATACATGCATATTATTTACAGTCTTCTGCAAAGCTATCTCTCGTTCTACACTTAGTTCACATCTCAATGTTCTCATCGTCATAATCATATGCAGATCATTATATACCTACTAACATTTTACTAGCAGAAAAATAACTCGACACATTTATTTTAACAGTGTGAGTCGCGGATCGTATTCAACACTGGTACCAACTGCGCTTTTTCCAACTGCCGATGTCAAAATCTCTCTGCTCTAGNTATTCAACACTGGTACCAACTGCGCTTTTTCCAACTGCCGATGTCAAAATCTCTCTGCTCTAGTAACGACACCATAGCATCCATGGACAAAGTGTGACACCATTGTATGTTCTCAAATGTCTGTGCAAGTTATTAGTTTCGGTGAGAAGGTGTCCAGATATATTGAATAGATAATATATGCAAACTATTTTGTGCAGTGAGTCGAAAAGTAAGACATAATTACAAAATCAATTCACATGGTCCCGCTAGAGATCTGGATGTTTCAGACGAAGAAGGAGCATCCCGGATGATGATGAAGAATGTGAATAATAGCATCCCAAGTTGGAGNATCTGGATGTTTCAGACGAAGAAGGAGCATCCCGGATGATGATGAAGAATGTGAATAATAGCATCCCAAGTTGGAGAAGTGATGACACACAACTAATCTTGGTCGACGATGTAGACGACACTTCGCTAACCTTGGGATTAGGCAGTGTTTATATTCTTCGAACATGCAGTTCTCCCCACCTCTTGCATAAAATCAGAGACAGAGAGTTGCCTTTTGTGTATTCAAAATTTCCATGTTGCATAGCATTGCGAGAATAAACATTGTACCTCGGTATCAATACCGATGCCTCACCAAAAATGCCTTTGGTATAAGTGGAGATGTTAGCAACTCGGTCGATGGCGCACTTGCCACCGGAACCGAAGTCCGTGTCTCAAATTTTGACATAGGTGTTATAAGTGTGGTGCCAAATAATCTTTGATACTGCCAAACACTCTGTTGTCTTTGTAAAATTAGAAGTGGTGTTGGCTGAAGAAGTCGATGACACTTTCGNTTTGATACTGCCAAACACTCTGTTGTCTTTGTAAAATTAGAAGTGGTGTTGGCTGAAGAAGTCGATGACACTTTCGAAGACACCGATCACTCTGGGAAATTTAAAGACATTACAGACGTAAATAAGTCATTGACGAGAATCGCTTGGTCAGCTGTAGTCACCCGATTTTGATGGCTGTAGTTGAGCAGATGAAGAAGCTAATCAAGACGATCTGCATTTCTCCATAACTACCAAAGAACTAATAATCTCGCAAGGATCCTCAAAATGTACCTCCCAAATCTACTAATTGCCTTTGCGGAAACGATCATAACAAGATCGGCTCATTGTTAGGACATAATTGGCCAACTGCACCGCATCCACAGCACAGATCAGAGTGAATGTGGCATCAGGAATGCTCTTCTATACCATTGGTAATCGTCTACTGCAACAGGACTACAGGCATATGTGCCTTTTGTCAGGCTTCCTCTTACAATACAACACCATTGTGCATATCTACTGTAGTATCGTGAAAGTAACGCCTGGGGAATGTAATGGCACACTGTTGTGTTAAGCTGCGAGAGCAGTTTGTGCCATCATGAAAGTGATGGCCATTTAGTTGTGCGACATATACCTGGTGAGCATCATCTTCCGCAGCGTATATTAGCGCCAGACATGGACCAAATTCTGGCGTCATGGTGTGAGACACAATAAGTTATAAATACTATTCATCATTTGTGCATTAGCAGTGTCCATTAAATAGTGCCTGCTACATCCAACACATTATTTGATCCACTCTGCTGACATTCCTACAACAAGGAGGTGATGTACTGTTTCAGCAGGATATGCTCTTCGTAGTGTTCGACAACTGCTCTGGTGAGCACAATCCATAGACCTCTCTCCCATTGAAAATGTTTAAGACATGATGGGACGATATCTGACCCAGTCTGTACGGAGAGCTGTACAATCGCGACAATGCATGCGAGGTGCATAGAACACAATATCTCAGGAAGATATTCATGACACTTACGATCGTCTACAAGCGGGAATACACACATGTGTTGATGCCTCAATGGATTATATTGTATATCGATGTGGTGCTAAGCACATTCAACACTTGGCATAAATTGCTTGGTTTGTTGTGTAATGTTGATCATATAATGTCATCATGCTTTATTACAACTAGATTTAATCGTGAATAAAGTGACACATGCACAGTTGAATCACATTATTATGACCACCTGCAGCACATAGCCCATGATATATGTATGACCCGTGACATGGGCTAGTGAATCGGGTATATAATGTGACAGACAGGCTAGCTGTACACAGTGCTGCCATGGGTAAGGGGAAGCGATTTAACAGAGTTGCAAAAAGGGATGATCATAGGCTTTTGGGTCAAGGGGCAGCATTTCAGAAACAGCGACGTTTGTGAACTGTTCATGTGCTTCTGTGGTAAAGGTGTATCGTGAGTGGACGAATGGCACCATTTGTAATAACCTTCGTGGAAACTGCGGAGCTCCACATGCCATTGATGTCTGAGGTGAATGTCGACCATGACGGTGCGTGCAGGTCAACTGATAGGATATAGTGGAACAGCTAACTGTCTAAATGAACCAGGTAGTATCCAGATATGTGTCTANGCATCCAGACATGTGTCTACCACAACAGCTCAGCGAACCCTTCTGTGGATGAGGCTAAGGAGTAGACGGAGGGCGACTGCATCTATGCTTACACAGGTGCATCAACGAAAACGACTGGAATTTTCTCGACAGTATGGTGACTGTACCACTGCTCATTGGCCTTCTCCAACGAGTCACATTTTCAGCTTCACAGAACGGATGGACGTCCGTGTGTCCGGCGGGAAATGTTGGAGATCCGACACCCTGCATCCATTTCTGGATGAACAAAAGGCGGTGGGGGCAGTGTTGTGGTCTGCGGAATGTTCTAGTAGTTTTATCTAAGTTTCACAATCTGTGTGGAGGGTACTCTTGATCGAGTTGGTTATGAAACCATCCTCGGCGATCATGTCCACTTGTACATGGTTATTGAATTTCCTCGGGAGGATGGGATATTCCAATGCTATAATGCGCCTTGCCACATGGCTAGAAGTGTCCACACATGGCTGGAAGAGCACTATCAAGACTTCAAAGATCTCTCCTGGCCCCCAAAAAGCCCCGATGACAACCAGTTGAACAATTGTGGGATCACTTCAATCGTCGTGTCACCGTCTTTCTCCTCCACCAAGCACCCTTCAAAAGCTGTGGAAAGCACGCAGACAGCATGGCTCCAGATACACATGGAGACCTATGAGCGTCTGACAGAATCACTGCCAGCNTTCGTGGAAACTGCGGAGCTCCACATGCCATTGATGTCTGAGGTGAATGTCGACCATGACGGTGCGTGCAGGTCAACTGATAGGATATAGTGGAACAGCTAACTGTCTAAATGAACCAGGTAGNTGTCGACCATGACGGTGCGTGCAGGTCAACTGATAGGATATAGTGGAACAGCTAACTGTCTAAATGAACCAGGTAGCATCCAGACATGTGTCTACCACAACAGCTCAGCGAACCCTTCTGTGGATGAGGCTAAGGAGTAGACGGAGGGCGACTGCATCTATGCTTACACAGGTGCATCAACGAAAACGACTGGAATTTTCTCGACAGTATGGTGACTGTACCACTGCTCATTGGCCTTCTCCAACGAGTCACATTTTCAGCTTCACAGAACGGATGGACGTCCGTGTGTCCGGCGGGAAATGTTGGAGATCCGACACCCTGCATCCATTTCTGGATGAACAAAAGGCGGTGGGGGCAGTGTTGTGGTCTGCGGAATGTTCTAGTAGTTTTATCTAAGTTTCACAATCTGTGTGGAGGGTACTCTTGATCGAGTTGGTTATGAAACCATCCTCGGCGATCATGTCCACTTGTACATGGTTATTGAATTTCCTCGGGAGGATGGGATATTCCAATGCTATAATGCGCCTTGCCACATGGCTAGAAGTGTCCACACATGGCTGGAAGAGCACTATCAAGACTTCAAAGATCTCTCCTGGCCCCCAAAAAGCCCCGATGACAACCAGTTGAACAATTGTGGGATCACTTCAATCGTCGTGTCACCGTCTTTCTCCTCCACCAAGCACCCTTCAAAAGCTGTGGAAAGCACGCAGACAGCATGGCTCCAGATACACATGGAGACCTATGAGCGTCTGACAGAATCACTGCCAGCTCGTCTAGCTGTTGTCCATGCTGATGAGTGCGTTTACTCTGGATACTAGCAGGTGGTTATAATAATGTGATTTGACTGTGTAGTCATAGTGTTGCAATTTTTTTTCCTGTCAGTGTAATTGTATCCATATACAGGACGGTTTAATTGGTTTAATTAAATCTAGGGAAACTTAAATAAATATGTAGGCAATGCATTCTTATATAAACGAGGGTAGTTTTTACTCTAATGAATTGAATTATAAATTTGGACAATAAAACCATGAACACAGAAATAAAGCCAACAACTATTATAAATTATGTGAATTTCTTCTGTGAAGCAACCATTTTTTCTAAGTCTTCTTCCATGTCTTTCACACCTTGTGTTATGCAGGAGTATAACCAAAAATATCTTATTCATTAATAATTCCTACTTAACTAAAGAGACCAAAACTTAAATTAACTTATACCTATTTATTATTATAATTATTGTATTGATGTCCATCCATGTCCCCCAGTTCTTATATACATATTGTCACTGCAGAGCTGCAGTGACAATATGCCATCACCCCAGTGGCCTGTCAATATGTCCAACCATGCCTCACTCGCCCTCCACGCGACCCACCTATTCATCACAATCCNTCACCCCAGTGGCCTGTCAATATGTCCAACCATGCCTCACTCGCCCTCCACGCGACCCACCTATTCATCACAATCCTAGTTTTCAACGATCTGTCTAGCCATGACCATAAATAACTTCAACCAGGGCCGAGACTCTGGCAAGGTTGATCCCATACTCCTTATAATATTCCACTCTCTTTGCTCGGTGTAAGGGCAACGACACTCAACACAAAAGCAGGATGACAATGTCCCTGTGCACTGACTACTCAGACCAGCGATACCTTGAGTAGTGAACTTTGATATGGCCAGCATCTTATGCACCTGTCTCGCAACAGGCAGCTGCTGATCCCCTGGTAAAAATTGCATATTGGCCAAAAGCAGGCCANCATCTTATGCACCTGTCTCGCAACAGGCAGCTGCTGATCCCCTGGTAAAAATTGCATATTGGCCAAAAGCAGGCCAGTGGCCCCACAGTAGTCAGACATATTCCTAGAAATGACAGCAAATTGCCTGATAACTCAAGAGTCCACGAGGCAAAAGCAGCCATGTGCAAAAACCATTTTAAAAATTTCGTAAACATCTTCAAGCAACATACTCGCATCCGAAGACATTCAAACTTAAGAAAAAAACATATTAAGCCATCGAATCGAAAAAAAATTACATTTTGTGACACTTGGTATGGACCAAAATACATCAATATATCGCAGGAACAATTTTGATCAATGCTCTGTACAACTTCCTACAAAAGCAGCTGAGGAGATGCACTGTTTACCACTTGAACCGACAATGAGACAAGTTGTTCAATCATAACTGGTTTACAAACAGGCAATAGGATCAATACCTGCAGTCACCGGTTCCAAGTAAGTTCTGTGTGAAGCCCCACAACCATTACAGAAAACTAAATTCCTCAACACAACCGAAAACATCTATAGCTATCAAGTACCCCTCATACCAGGATACAATTTCAAATGTCAAGACTAAAACACAAGAAACAGATCAATCCTAGCAGCACCATTACATAAAACACAAGACATGCACAAATTTCAAACTTTTAAAACTAAATTTTATCGCGCCCACCCCTGACACAAAGGAAAGGAAACTTAAACAACTTTGGCTCATCCAGCCCGTGGAGGAGTCCCACTTGGTAGTGAATACAGCACTCCTGAAATAGGTGACCTTGTTCCAGGATACAGTCACCAATTCTTCCTGAAGCAACTACTGAAAAACAGAGTGGGGTGTAGGGGGGATCCAGAGTTCGCAATAAGTAAAACAGTTACATCTTTATTCCCTTCACACTCAGCACTGAACTGCAAAGCACAAGTTAAAATCACATTAACTAAATTTGTTCAATCCCTCAGAGATCCAAAACTATTGCATGAGCACCAACATCTGTTAGCACAACTATTCTGAAAGCACCTTCATTCAAACTATGATGTAACAAATGTTTTCCATGACTTCCAAGTCTGGGTAGAGACACGTTCAGTCGATCGGTAACATACCATTAAACACCCAGCACATGGTCGTCCATGGCTCTCAATTCACTCATTATCGCCATATTCGTACATATCATATTTGCTCCAAGCACC
Source organism: Clitarchus hookeri (assembly GCA_002778355.1). Lineage (NCBI taxonomy): Eukaryota > Metazoa > Arthropoda > Insecta > Phasmatodea > Phasmatidae > Clitarchus > Clitarchus hookeri. The sequence goes on along the minus strand of NQII01007946.1, from coordinate 74,989 downwards.
AGCAAGTAGTTCCAAGACAGTTGGTAAATTCCGACAACATAATATGCACTTCCGAAATGTATAAATACTGGTCTCAACGATGTAACATTTGGTATCAATATCTTTGGATCGTTTGGGTTCACTATCATTTCGAACAAAATAGCTGTCGCACTGAATGAAGAGAATGAAAAAATCATCTGTGCTGGTAGGTTTCATAATGTGTATTGTCAGTGTTTTGGAAACTCTCGACTAAATCTATGAAAGAAAACAGTGGTGGCGAATTTTATTCTGTGCGATTTCGTATAATGCTAGTGACCGGTAGCATGCAATACAGTCTGTTAATTCGACTTATTTGCTTGCCAAGAGAGTCAGATTTTCACATGAACTAATAAATGAGCATATATTTTAAGCTCATTACTTGTCTCGATGTTCTCATAGAATATGATGAAGCAACTGCAGTCTTGAAGAGAAGTCGTTAGTATGGTAGAACATACGAAGAAGAGGAAAGGATACAATGTGCATATGGAGCGAAATGATTGTTCGAATGTGTAGTTCTCATTTGTCTAGTTGTCAGGTATCAACAATTGTAAATGTCTCACAATAATATGACACACAGTATGTACAGATAAGATGATAAATTATTCTGTGGCACCAAAGTAATAGAAATCCTATCAGGTGGGATAATACATGTCGACAATTACAGGATGTCTGGCATCCCTTGTCTTTATGAATTGCTATTTCGTACGGAACCCTGGGAATATACTAATTCCAACATACTGAAATTTAAAATTTTTATCTTAGGCATGCACTTTGCTTGACAATAACTCTGAGGTTGGTGTTTATAACAAAGAACAAGAAAAATTCGACATTCTTGCAGAACGTTATTGCAAACTACAACTGAAAAGTGGAGATGGCCTGAAAAAGATTGGAAATGGTAGAAATACAAAGTATGTATTTTGGAACGATTCAAACAAGCTGGTCTAATAGCTGTTACTTCTAATTGTTTCATAATATTGTGGCAGTTACTCAAACACCTCTGATATATTTTCGATCATCGAAGAACTACAGGAAAGAAACTACAAAAAATTATAATATGGGTAATCGCCCACGAATTGTGCATAGCCACAAAGTGCAACTTCATGATACATGTAATAAACGATTACTTCAAGACGACTTCGTTGAAATGACACTGTATGCCAGGTGAACAAGCGCTTATAATATATGTTGACTGTCATTGATTGATATGTATGGCAAATTCGCCTTGTCAAGGTTGCTCAAAATGAAGAATGTAGTCATTGTTGCAAAGGTTATGGCTGACATGTTGCACAAGGATTGCATCCTGGCTAATCAACAAATCAATACTGGACAAATAAATCCAAAATGCTAAGTTGAAAGAATTGCAAAAGAAACATACCATAGTGCATTATTCTGTGTAAAGATCTGAAGTCATCTATCATCGAGATTTTCAACATGTCTCTGAAGCCCAAGATGTGCGGGCATTTCATGGCGAATAGAAATAGATTGCTAGACACTTTTCCCAAACTCGTTTGCGAATATAGTTCTGTAGCATGCTCTATTGCACACATATTGTCAAATATTATTCACTGGTCCGAACTGTGGCCAACATCGAAAATAACAGTAACACCCACTAGCACAAAACAAACCTCTGGGATGTGGCGTGTATCTCCAAAAATAACATTGTAGTCGGAAAACGTTTCACTGCATATTGCAGCCACGAGATCTTCAGTGTTATGTGTGTACAGGACAAATTATTATTTCGGAGATATAGATAAGTCACTTGTTCGCAGCAGCTTCTACGTCAAGGAGATCCAACCTAAGAGGTTTTCCAGCATGAATTTGTACTGTAATATAAGGACATAATGGGCGTTATTCCATGAACTTGTCTGGTTTCCTTGCTAAAATTTCTGGGCAGCTAAAGTTTAATTTGATATAGAAATATATATTTTTGCAGAAAATTGTAAATGAGATACATGTAAAAAAGCGATTATTTTTCAAAGATATATGTGTTTGCTCATGTTGTAGGACAAGACAGATTTCACTGAATAAAAAGGAAAAGATAAAAATAATGCAGATAGTTTTTATACTGTTTATCCTGGATGTAAAAACTAAATTCTCATTTATCTACCAATCAAACCAACAGATAAATTTATGAGCGCATTAGAATGGATACATAACATCTATATATATATGGGCTCAATCTACTCAACTTAACATTTCTTTAAAAAGGGTGTTAAATGGTTGAATGTTTGAATTCAGATGATTGTTATGATTTTTTAAACAAAAATTATATAAATTTAATATTTTGAGTTACAGTAAAGAAACAAGGACTCGTTGCGTTTGATCGTGGTAAGATCATTGGGGCCAGATATATGGGGAAATCAATCTCCGAACACATGCAGGCACTGAGATTTTCAAGAACTACCATGTCAAGAATGTAATATGAATTCATAGAGTCGGGTACATCACCATCCATTAGGGACAAGTGCAGTGGCATACAATATTACGATGATAGAGATCTCCATTGGCTAGCTCGATTGGTAACAGTGAATTGACAAGCCACAATGCAGCAGGTCACTGCCCGATACAATGATTCCCCGGCCGGTTCACTCCGGATTTTCGTTAAAGGAAATCGTACCGGACGATGCCACTGATCGGCGGGTTTTCGCGGGAATCTCCCATTTCCCCCGCCCTTTAATTCTGGCGCTACTCCATACTCACCTCACTTCACCTTCATCGGCTCTCAAGACGTCGCTGTTAAGAGCAGCCCAAATATCTTCACTCACTCAATAAAATGCTGGACCATAACAATTTGTGAGAAATCATACCATCCAGAACCATCACATCCGTATGGGTAATAGAAACCGCCACCCCAATAGGGTACCTTTGCTCACTGCATGTCACAAGGTTCAGCGATTATTGTGGGTGTGGAAACACTGTAATTTGACCCTTGACACATGGAGAAAGTTTGCGTGGANGTTCAGCGATTATTGTGGGTGTGGAAACACTGTAATTTGACCCTTGACACATGGAGAAAGTTTGCGTGGATCGATGGGACGAGGTACACATTGGTGCATGGCTATGGCGTGGTACAATTGCATCGCCAAGCACATGCAGCGTTGAATTCCTCNGGACGAGGTACACATTGGTGCATGGCTATGGCGTGGTACAATTGCATCGCCAAGCACATGCAGCGTTGAATTCCTCGTGTCTGCAGGTTACAATTCAGGCCAGTGGAGGTGGTATCATCATATGGAAATTGTTTGAATGGGATGAAGTGGGTCCTCAGGGTCAAGTGCCATCGTCCCTCACTGATAAAAATACAGGTACCTGAAGGCAGATCATGTGCGCCCAATTATTCCTGCAGGAGACCTGAACCTACAGCAGGATAGTGCACAGACTCACTGCTCCCGAATTGTGACCGGGTAGCTGGATGAACACACTACGGACTTGAGACTGCTTTCCAGGCCCTCAAGGTCACCCGACCTCAATTCTATCGAACACTTCTGGGATGCTGTCGAGAGTGATGTAAGCACATTGGATCCTTTTGCAACCGATCTATCCCCAATCGTCATGTGAATCTGTGCAGTGGTCATGGATCACTATGGCTCCCGACCAATTCCATGGCCTTGTGGAGTCCATACAATGCATCACCACTGCTGTAATAAGGGCGAAAGGGAATACAACATGCTACTAGACAGGTATTTACAATTCAATGGCTTTTGGGTGAAATGGTCAGAGGGAAAGAATTTACTAAGGTTCCACAATACTTTGAATGTTACTTCACTGAGAATTTCAAGTGGACATTTGGATAATGATATCTGTGATTTAAAATCAAGGATGTCGATTTGATAGTCGATTTTTTTGAACACAGTACTTAATTTTAATGAGTGGGTTTTACGTTATTTCTCACTTTTCCAAAAATTTTGTCGCCATTATATAAGAAGACTTTTTTATTTTTATTTAAGTTGGATTAATTTAACAATATGCTCATTTTCGACATCCGATAAGCATGGGTTTAGTTAGAAATACGTTTACATCGTGTAACCCAGCCGAATGAAGCGGGGGAATAATTAAAATCCAGCTGAATTGAATATTGGAATAATTATATATACACTGGACATTTTTAATATTAAGTACAATTTTTTTTCGTGGCCAGCCAAACACCAAGCACACAATCATTTTCTTTCCATCCCCATTCCTAAGCCCTTCCTGCGTTATGCAAGGTATAAGTATTTCCTTTACCTCACAATGTATTACCTATTTTAATAACATTCCTTCCTTTGGCTCTTTAAGGTCACATAAACGTAACTTTTTATTTTCATTACTTTGTATACCAACACCCTTTGATTAAATATTTGTATGTAATTGTACAATATATTTTATTGCCAAATTGCTCGGAGGGTGACTGTGGCGTGGATGGTCCTGCCATCCACACTGACTATCCCAGAACTTGGGAGTTATTCTCTATATGGTTATACATATATTTCATCTCTACTTTTCTAAGACATTGTACAGTGGCTCTATAAAATATTAACTACTAACGCAATATAGTTTCACAGCGATACACTAATAAATAAATTGGGAAAAGACAATTACATTATTATATTATATGATAGTAAATTAGTAAACTACTATCATATATAACATGCATACATACACGTCACGCCTGTCTCCCAGAGGGGTAGGCAGAGATTATGGACCTCCATTTACCACGATCCTGACATACCTACCTCCTTCGCTTTAACCACATTCATACATCTATATTATAACAGTATTATATGATAGTGGTTTAGACAATTTATACCTATTTAACATTAATCGTTTTGCCTCCGACCGCCAGCACAAAAAGATTTCTGTTCGACTATGACACGCGAAAGGACTAAGTATATGTCCGTGTGAAAAACATGTTCCACTCAAATCCACTCCAGTCACATTAAGTGTTTGACCCTGTTCCTTATTTTGGAAATACCAAAGCAACCTCTTATTGGAAATTTGCCTCTTTTAAAATTAAAAAGCAAATATGATGGAATCTTTGGTATTCTAGGTATTAAAACAGTTTCTCCAGTACCGCAGACAGTTAGAATAGTGCCTTCATTGAGTTAACGTTTTAAGCATTTTTATTTCTAATCGAGTCCCGTTCCATAATTTCGGTGGATTGATATTTCGCAATAAAATTATGGGAGCTCCAACTTTTCAAATCAGTTTGTGTGGTGGCATGCCAGAAGAATTCAATGAATTAAGAAATTTTGTGTAATAGTGTACAGTTTCTTTACTGTCGAGTACTGTATCTACTGAGTAACAAACTTGTGTTTGCGCATTGAATTTTGCGAGCACTAATTCATTAATTTTTTCCACTTGTTCATTAGTAGGCGATAATATCGCTCTTTCTTTGAACCACGGCAGTGTCTTATTTGAAAGGTCATGTATTTCAGGGTATACGTTATTTATCAGTTGTTGGTGGTCGGTGACTAAAACACATATATCACTATTCAGAGAAATTTTTCCACAATCCATTGGAAGCTCTCAATTTCCGACTTTCAGTAGCATGTCAGCAAACATGCTGTTATATTGTGTAGACATAAGCACTCTCATGTTTGTTTTGAGTGCTAGTTTTGTTACTTTCGTCCAATGATATGATCCTTTAAATGATCCATTGACTTCTTCATCAGCCACACCGCGCGCCGCCGCCCCCGCCCCCGCCTGCTTATANCGCGCGTGTCTCGATTTTAGAAATTACTTTTTCACAAAAATGTTTATAACTTTTAAAGTATTGACGATAGTTGCTTGCTCTAAAGGACATTTCTTATCTACATTGAACAGTTTTAATTATGAATTAATTTATCTTGATAAATATTAAATTATTTATGGTTAGAAAAGACTGTGAATTATAAGTTTGTTTTTACTGTGTAATTTAAATTGTAAATACGCTTACTACTAGTTATCTATTAATGATAGATATATGCTACTGCTGACTTTTTGTAGATCATTTAATTTTACATAATTATTTCGTACATGATTTTGTTATACCTCTAAAGGATTAGGTAGCGTATTCCGTGAGAGCACGCTGGCGGCAAACTTTTTTCCCGACTTGATTCTCTAATACCGTTAATGCTCAGCTCCTATAAGTACTAGGTCAATTTTTAATATACAAAAACCCTCTTCGATAAATGCAGATTATAACAGTAAACACTGTACCCAAATTCGTTCAGTGATTCTCGAGATTAGTGCAGTCATACAGACAGATAGACGCATGCCAGGGACTTCCTTTTATAGTATGTATTGATATACATTCCTTCGAATTAGTACACAGCTGAACGAGAAAGTAATTTTTAAAGTCAGACTAAAATGGAAGATTTTTCGATTTTCCGTATTCTGTGTCTATATAAAATAAATGGGCAGCATACTGGCTGTATGTAAATACTTAATCAAGATTTTATAGGATTTTTCGATTAAAAAAATAATAATATGAATTTTGTAGAATTTTTGAAAATATTTGTAGACTTGTGGCTTTCAGTGTCATCGGAATGTCAGACATCGAACACGACTGTCAATGTGTCTTCATGTAATGAGTAAGCATGCACTATTTGGCGGTTGGTTCCTCGTTATCTGTTATACTATTTACAGTATACCGACTATATAAATGAAGTTACGCCTTCATCGTGTTTAAGAGTACATTGATTTGCGTAAAACATGACAATATTTTTCACGGTAGGACTAAAGATGTCCTTGACATCATACGCAGTTAACAACCGAATATTTGAGCAGGACTTGTAAAACGTTCTTGAGGGTCTATTTTGTACCATTTATCTTGGTCGTCCTAAGCTTGTGTTTGGCCGAATCTTGTATTTGCATAATGTTCAAAAATTTACTAGGTTCTTCTAAATATTTGTATTCACTCAGAAGTGGAGATAATAATATTCTGTAATCCTTGACTTCCGTGGTTGTTGGCATCGTGTTCGTAAGTTTCATTTTAGATTTTCATGGTAGCTGGAGTAAGTTTGAAATCGTTTTTCACTTGAAAATTTTTTGCGCTTACGAAACATTAAGTAGCAGTACCCCATACCTGATTATATATATATATATATACATACACACACTCTCTCTCTCTCTCTCTGTGAAACTTAAGTTCATGTGTCCGTATCATACACCCATCCCCATGTGTAATATTGTAATATATGTTTCTAAAAGTTAAGCCAAATAAAGCAACAAATAAATCTCATATGAAAATAGGGCACAGAGTACTAAATTATCTTATTAAATCATTTCTAAATTAGACGTGATGGGTCTGGAATTGCTTAAAATATTTTACAAAGACACGAAATACATTATTTTTATATGGATCCCCATATATGATATTCAGNTCTGGAATTGCTTAAAATATTTTACAAAGACACGAAATACATTATTTTTATATGGATCCCCATATATGATATTCAGTGTGCAGGGGGGGCCATTTTAGTATCTGAGCTGACTGTAGATATTTTGACTTTTTTTTAGAAGACTCATGCATCAGACGACACTGCAGAATGCTTTCACACACAACATATGGTTTGACGAGTGGCTTGTGGATGCTTACAATAAAGATTGTTTCCTTGTTGATTCTACTGGTAACCCTTCCCGTATTATCATATCATGTTATGTGTTTAATACGGAAAGGCTATTTGCCACTGCTTTCCTAAAATTTGCCCCATCTTTTAGTTAAATATTTTTAATTTGTGTATGTTTTTTGANAGGCTATTTGCCACTGCTTTCCTAAAATTTGCCCCATCTTTTAGTTAAATATTTTTAATTTGTGTATGTTTTTTGACAAAAAATTGAAGCACCTATTAGGAAGGCTTCAAATTGGATAACATTTGATAAGGTACATACCATCTATGATTAGACTTGCAGTGATATGAAATATCTAGAAAGGCCTCCAGAGTGCATTGCTTGTTCCAAAGCAATAAGAGTGGTAGTTTCATAATGCAGGTAAGGAGTGTAAGTCAGTCNAGGCTATTTGCCACTGCTTTCCTAAAATTTGCCCCATCTTTTAGTTAAATATTTTTAATTTGTGTATGTTTTTTGATAAAAAATTGAAGCACCTATTAGGAAGGCTTCAAATTGGATAAAATTTGATAAGGTACATACCATCTATGATTAGACTTGCAGTGATATGAAATATCTAGAAAGGACTCCAGAGTGCATTGCTTGTTCCAAAGCAATAAGAGTGGTAGTTTCATAATGCAGGTAAGGAGTGTAAGTCAGTCNCCTCCAGAGTGCATTGCTTGTTCCAAAGCAATAAGAGTGGTAGTTTCATAATGCAGGTAAGGAGTGTAAGTCAGTCAACACACTAAGCGTATGTCACCGAACACAGAGTGGACCTCGTTGACACATTACACAGCATCACCAGCATATGATAGAATTTGACAGAGAAAGATCCGCGTTTTCTGTTCTAAGCGTTACAGTTTACATGATACCGGTGCCTGATATCCAGATACAAACAGCTTGACACATTATAACACCACCCTCCCCCCACCCCCGTCATGCCATCCTGTACCATGTCTAGATGACTGGCATCAGGCGGACTACAGATTTGTCATCTCAAATGTAGGCTGTCATTAACACGAGAGCAAACACTGTATTCTTGGATTATTGCCATAACTCGTGTTTTGTTCGTCATTGTATCTCGGTTCTGCATTACTCAGACGACTATTGTGTCTGAGTGTGGTGACGCCTAGGGGAAATGAAACATTTTGCCAATGTCTGGAGAGACACATTGGCACCACTCCTTTCATCAAGTTGTGGGGAGCCATATGATATGACTTCAAGTTACTTCTGATAGTGATTCGTGAGACCCTGATAACAAAGTGTTGTGTCAGCGACATCCTGCGTCCTTATGTGTTACCCTTATGGGAAAGTAACGTGGTGAAATAATTCAGCGCTCTCTGCACATGGCATGTGTGTGGATGGAATGCCCGAGTCATGTTGAAGTACTTCTTTGGCCAAGATGTTCTCCCCATTTTCTTAAAATAAACTTGTGTGGAATCAACTCGGACGTAAACTTCTACCCGGTGCAAATACGCAGATAGTAGAGTGCCAATGGCAAGAGGTGTGAGCCAACTTGCCTCATAAGAAGATACAACGGCTGTGCCACTTCTTTTCGAAAGAGTCGACACATGTACCCAGACGAAATAAATGCTACATCATACTGACTTGGAACCAGAAATATGCCAATACTACCTATTCAACAGTTTGATCTGATATTGTTATTATTGCAATAAATTCGCATGACCTTTCAAAATCTGCAATTTCTTTTCATTTCCACCCTTCTCTTAAGGTGCTAAACTTTTCGAGCATGGAACGTGTACATGCATAAAGAATATTCCCTAATTACTATTACACCCTTAGGGGTTGTTAGTGCACATAGTTTATAAAGTTGGATTAGGAAACAATGAGCAGAAATGTATCATTTTAGCGTTATAAGGACGACGCGAATAAATATGTAAAAATCGCCAGCTAAATGGAAGTGCCGTTGGTTGAGCGGGCAACCTGGTCGGCTCCCACCAAGGCAAACCGGGTTCAATCCCCGGCCGGGTGACTCCCGGATATTCGCATATGGGAATCGTCCCGGACAATGCCGCTGGTCGTCGGGTTTTCTTGGGGATCTCTCGTTTCCCCCACCTTTCATTCTGGTGCTGCTCCATTCTCACATCATTTCACCCTCATCGGCTATCAAGACCTCGTTGTTAAGAGCCACCCAAATCTATCAACTCAAGTCAACTTCTGCCGCATGGTAGGCAATCCAACTTGACAACAAGCGACGTCCATTGTCACCTAATACCACTTGTCTTCTGTTTACAATCTGATGTAATGATTTAACTTTCACTCTACTTGCCATTGAGTCATTGATGAATGTGGTACAGTACATGATGGCCGAATACACATCACCGAGAACACCGAAATACTAATTTATGGAGAAGTTCAACATAAAAGGGAGAGCTGCTTGAAACATGTATTAGGAGCATTTTCCACTTCGCGTGACTTAATCACGTACAGTTTTTGCCATATAATAAGAATGGTTGCGGGAAACAGGTATGGTCAAAGTTAACAGGGTCAGCTGTGGTTCTCCACGAAGGTGCCGCACTCTTGATTTCAAAAGGGAGGTTCTCCATCGAGTGCCAGTCGATGAATACTAGAGCCATTGCACATGCCATGAATGAGTTTCATAGAAGTGTCTGGCGTGTTCTACTTAAACAGCAACTTTACACTTACGACCCCCATAGGGTACATGCAATGGATCCGGACGATTATGCGCCACATATCCACTTATGTATGTGGTTCCTACGCGATTCTGTGGACATGTCCGAGTTTTCACTGCGTATTTTTTCATATTTTAAGCGCTTCTCACCAGGGAACAGGCTTTCAACTGTCGAACTAGCCACATTTAGAATGAAAAAAAANTTTCATATTTTAAGCGCTTCTCACCAGGGAACAGGCTTTCAACTGTCGAACTAGCCACATTTAGAATGAAAAAAAAACCCCGTGCCACACATTCTCACGAATTTCGCAATATTTTGGCATCAATGAACGGGAATATATCGTCGATNAAAAAAAACCCCGTGCCACACATTCTCACGAATTTCGCAATATTTTGGCATCAATGAACGGGAATATATCGTCGATGGTCGTATCATTGGACCGTTCATTATTCCGCACCGCCTAACTGGTCCCGCGTAGTTAAAATTCTTGTAATAAGTACTAGTGGAATTCGTTATGCCACTGGCCATTCGTGAACTAATGTGGTTCTAACATGATGGCGCACCAGTATACTTTTCACATGTTGTCCAAAAAAAATGTTTTGACCGAACATTCGGGAAAGGTGGATGGTCGAATGCTTAGCCACTCCGATTGCCAGATTTAGACCTCTCTTGACTTTTATCGTGTGGTGCCACATGAAGAGTCTTGTTTTAGAGACCTCTGTAGTTGATTACCACGATCTGCTTGCACTAGATGTGGTAGCTACTGAAGAGTTCAGCATACACCAGGTATTATTGAGCGTGTGTAAGAGTAAACGCTTCGCAGATACTATGTGCACAAATAACGTTATGATCAACACATTTAACAGCTCTTTTAGAGCACGCAGAAAAGAACTCGTTGACCTACGTGAGGCGGAAGATTCCAATTCCTAATTCACGTCATTTATTCAGTGCCGAAAAGATACATTTCCGGACATGGGTCTCCTTACAAATCTTTATGTATAATGTGTCCTCTACAACCCTTGGAATTGTGTTACAAGGTTTATGAAACATTTTGTATATACTCTTTCTTCATTTAGCGAGATATTATGTTATTACTCAAAGCCAAATTACAGTACCCTCTTCTGCTCTGAAAATTTCAAAGTTTAAAAATTGCCTTAAATATGTGGAGTTCGAATGTACTGATATTTTAGTGGTTGGATTTCTTATATTAAGCAGCAATTTGTACTGATGTTTTGCTAACTCTCTTGCCCCTAGCATCGTTGTGCAATGCGCTCCTCTGATTGTATTTACTGATGCAGTGTTTATAAAGTTGCTTTAGTCTGCCCAGGTAGTTACAGAATGGCCCTTCAAAGAGTAAACTAAATTATCGTGGCACAAAAAAGGTAGAAAAAAGAGACCACAAATCTATATCGTGTGCGTTTATATTTTAAATAATATCGAACAATATGAAACAACCACGCTTTAAAAATGCTTCAAAGCAGCGGAAGTTGGAGTTGAAAATTGCTCACATAACATTAGTAAATACATTGTCATTAGTTGAGTGGCATCAGTTAATCGCTAAAACATTTATGATCCTGCTGATAGCTTCACATTTATATAACTTTTCTGTAATTATTTTCACTTTGAGTACAGGTTCTTTCACTTAAACAGTTCTGTGGAAATACACGCAGACCTGAGGAGAACATCGAAGAAAGAGAATTCATTCTGGTTATTTTTTATGAGGGCTTGTGTAGTTTGAGTTCAGCGTANAATAACGTTATGATCAACACATTTAACAGCTCTCTTAGAGCACGCAGAAAAGAACTCGTTGACCTACGTGAGGCGGGAGATTCCAATTCCTAATTCACGTCATTTATTCAGTGCCGAAAAGATACATTTCCAGACATGGGTCTCCTTACAAATCTTTATGTATAATGTGTCCTCTACAACCCTTGGAATTGTGTTACAAGGTTTATGAAACATTTTGTATATACTCTTTCTTCATTTAGCGAGATATTATGTTATTACTCAAAGCCAAATTACAGTACCCTCTTCTGCTCTGAAAATTTCAAAGTTTAAAAATTGCCTTAAATATGTGGAGTTCGAATGTACTGATATTTTAGTGGTTGGATTTCTTATATTAAGCAGCAATTTGTACTGATGTTTTGCTAACTCTCTTGCCCCTAGCATCGTTGTGCAATGCGCTCCTCTGATTGTATTAACTGATGCAGTGTTTATAAAGTTGCTTTAGTCTGCCCAGGTAGTTACAGAATGGCCCTTCAAAGAGTAAACTAAATTATCGTGGCACAAAAAAGGTAGAAAAAAGAGACCACAAATCTATATCGTGTGCGTTTATATTTTAAATAATATCGAACAATAAGAAACAACCACTTTTAAAAATGCTTCAAAGCAGCGGAAGTTGGAGTTGAAAATTGCTCACATAACATTAGTAAATGCATTGTCATTAGTTGAGTGGCATCAGTTAATCGCTAAAACATTTATGATCCTGCTGATAGCTTCACATTTATATAACTTTTCTGTATTTATTTTTACATTGAGTACAGGTTCTTTCACTTAAACAGTTCTGTGGAAATACACGCAGACGTGAGGAGAACATCGAAGAAAGAGAATTCATTCTGGTTATTTTTTATGAGGGCTTGTGTAGTTTGAGTTCAGCGTANGTGAGGAGAACATCGAAGAAAGAGAATTCATTCTGGTTATTTTTTATGAGGGCTTGTGTAGTTTGAGTTCAGCGTAGGGTAATAGTTTCTTTGAAGCTGGAGGGGTGTGTGTAGCTACGGGTCAGGTTGTGGGATGGGGATGCCCTTGACGGGTAATCGCAGTGTAGCGGCGAGCGGCATGAAATTTATATTCCTTCCCCGAGGGTTATTTAAGCCCTTGCCGCGTCTCCCCTCGGTCGCTTCTCCGCCAAAGCACTCTTCCGCCGCTGGAGGAATGCCTAATGCAGCTGTAATGGCTACCGCCGGGAGGAAATAGCATACTAATAACCCTCGCTGCTTGCGTGATGATCGCCCGCCGCGGGCCGTCTGCCCCGCGGACAGGACCGGGCCTGCTACGCGGCGCAGTGCATGCGTGGAATCGCTGATGCGAGATTGTTAGTGAGACACCCGGGTTGTACAACAGCGGCTTTGCTCTGCGTAGGTGGCAGGGCCGGAGATATCAGTTCGAACACGTTACTGATATAACTAACGAGTCTACTTTCATCAACATGGGTGCAAATAATTTTGTTAATATCTTAAAAGCTGAGTTGGTAGGTAGTAGCCTACTTGTCTCGTTGAAAGCAACATCACAAGAAATGATACCAGATAAATGTAAGACAATTAAAAATACACACGTTACCTACCAGGGATTCGAACCCAGAAAACTTTGTACCATACGCTAGTGTGCAATGAACTGCATTAAAGAGGTCGGATTAGAGTATCAACTTCGAATTTGATTAATCTAATGTTGCGAATGAAAGGGTTTCAGTAGAAGGATTATGGGGACTATGGCACATCGGGATCTAGGACCGCAGCGTCGGAGCTTCTCGTGCTCTGGTATTCCGGTTGGCCAGCGACCGTATTAGATCCATGTGACCTTAACCTTTGACCCCAAATAAGGTTTTTTAAGGTTTCAAATTGTGAAATATTATTTAAACAAATAATTTAAAACTTATTTAAAAACAATTAAAAACTTTATTTAAAAAACCCTTAAATTTCCGGATCTCTCGCACACCCACCACACTCAACGGTCATACTCATTCCACCATCTTAACAAGTGCTGTCCACCATCTTGGTAGCTGTCAAAGCCACCATCTGCCATTTTTCTCGGCGCAGTTCGCCATATTGGTAGGCGTCACTGCCACTATCCGGCATCGTGGTAGGTGCAGCCGTCCGCCATTTTGGTCGATGCAGTTTGCCATATTGGTAGGAGCAGCCGTCCGCCATCTTGGTCGGTACAGTCCGCCATTTTGGTAGGCGTCACAGCTACCATCCGCCATCCTGATTTTTTGTTTGTAAATTGTTGATGCATTACTGAAGTTTGTCTCTCACCTTCGTTCAACCATCATCATGTTTTTTTTTTTTCGTTTGTCATGTGTTTTACATTGTTGGTGCTATTCCCAGCACCGCGCCCAGCAGATGACTGATCCCCTTCACTCTCCCTCCCAATATATTTTATTGATCAATCGCCCCACCCCTGATTCTCATTGCCTAATTGCCCACCTCCTTCCAATATATTTAATTGCTCTGCCAATGAATGTCATTGGCTAATTACTCGGATGTTTTCGGAAACCTTCGTTCCGACCAATCAGTGGCCTACGTTAATCACGAGGGCGGATTATTTTCCCCCTAAAAAATCTTTATATGAGACACCCTCAGTCCCTTCGGGAAATCAGCCATTTATTTTGCCCTTAGAAATGTACGCGTGTTGTCCGAGTGGCTATAAAATATTTTCGGCCATATTGGCATTTTTAAGGGTACACTCTCTTAGTGCTTTGGACAAATGGGACGAGTTACCGTACCTGCCGAAATAATTTCACATGATTATGCACCTTAAGAAAATTCGACTGTATTCAAGTATTTGCCAGCGTAGCTGCAGCAGGACGAAGACATACAGGACTGCTTCTAATGCAAGTAGTGTTTGGAGGGCTGCACCTCCTTGGTTCCCGAAACGCCGCGTCGCAGGGGTTGGTGCAAAGCCCTCTGAGCGCCCCTCGCGACGTCTGTGACCGTGGAAGATGACTTCTCCATTCAAGATGACATACCCGTTGAAGACACCCTCCCCGTAGAAGACGACGTCCGCGTTGCAATATCTGCTCGCAAGCTGCACCCATGAAAGATGCTCCCCTTCAAGAAATTTACTGACATGCACTACCCGGCGTGGAAACAAATCCAGAACACAGGTGCCCGATGTGTATGAACCTCGATGAAGTTTTATATAACTTTGGAAAAAAATTTTGAAAACCGGTGTGTGCATGGGAACCTAAAAATGTTTATATATAATTAATAAACCTATAGTGGAAANGCACCCATGAAAGATGCTCCCCTTCAAGAAATTTACTGACATGCACTACCCGGCGTGGAAACAAATCCAGAACACAGGTGCCCGATGTGTATGAACCTCGATGAAGTTTTATATAACTTTGTAAAAAAATTTTGAAAACCGGTGTGTGCATGGGAACCTAAAAATGTTTATATATAATTAATAAACCTATAGTGGAAAAAAAATGTCTTGCAACATCCAATGTTTTCGCTCGTTGGACTCTTACACCATCAAGCAGATTGCCATCTCATACAGTGACGAAGACGAGAAAACCAAAGTTTTCACTTTTTTACCGCAGTGTCCGTTGCAGCACCTCACAACAGGCGTACCTTATACAGACGTACGAAACGCATGAACTAAGGTGGGACGAGGGGAGTATTCCGTATTAGGAAATTCTGGCAATGCTGGACTCTGCCATAATTCCTTATTACCCTGTGTATGTGTTTAGAACTGTATTTCCCAAAGTATGGGTCGTGACCCACTGGTGGGTCACATACTAAAATTTAGTTTGCCCCGAAAAATATCATTTCATACATATGCATGAGTTATAAATGTTATAATTTAGATAATTCTCACATGCAATGCAACTGTCAATCAGACGCAACATACTATGCAGAGTGTGCAGTCGTCACCCATTCGGCCGTCAGTCGCGGCCAAAATGATTTTTAAACTAAATTAGTAATATAACACATTTTGTCATGCTGCTTGATCAGGTATCTTCTTCATTAAAATTGTTCTTTAATAGTTCAACTTGTTTAAATATTTTATTAATACTACTACTCTTCACTTCCTTACGCTACATTAGAAATACAACGTGAACTTTATGGCACAGCCAGATTGTACATTTCTCGCATAAGGCATTAAAGTGGGTCCTGAACATTGGCAAATTTTTTAATGCATCGTGGTTCATAGAACTTTGGGAATCACTGGTTTATAAGATGTCACGAGTCAGCGATTCGCATTGCGTGCCCAATCGGAACTACCTTTGTAGAACTTCGTAAGCATTGCCGCTGCCCGCCGTTTCGACAGCTTGTTGAGCCGTACACCACAAGACTTCACGAGTCCAAAATCAAAGATATTGCTCTGCCCTATGCCTTGCCATAGGCCTAAGATTGTTGAGGTACGATAACTCGTTGTAGATTTTTAAAAAAACTATGAGCAACCCATTGTAAATTTAAAAAAAAATATTTCTTGCGTAATGCCCTCCAAGACTCAGAGAAGGAACACATGAAAAAAAAGTATTCCATGTTTTATGCAGAATAATAATAATAATAAAATTGTTATTTGAGTGCATAAATAATTGTGTTTAAAACAATATATAGATTTTTATTTTATCTCGAGTTATGTCCTGCTTAAATAAGTTAAAAAACACTGTTTAAAAAAAAAATGTGTATCTGTTCTGTTATAGTATATAGAAAATAAAATATTCAGTCAATAAGTTTTGTTAAAATTTAATTTAAAAAAATTTATGAGACTCTAGTAGTCACTAATATAACACACATATATATATATATATATATTGCATTCAATAACATAATTATTAAAACAATAAACTAAGGATTTGTAAAAAATCATGCATCGTGTACGGATGCGTTATGCGGCTTTCTTTAACGTAATCTAAGCTCGAAAAAACCAAAAAACAGAGTTAAAACAACTTCGCTACCCCTCACGGGGTAGCACTGTGGAAAATCGCAAAGCGAAGGATCATATGCATTCCCCTTAACCCAGGCATAAACGCTCATCATTAAAAACATTTTCTTTTATGTTTGAAATGAGTACATTAGAAAATTTAGGTAGCAGGAAAAATCATCATATGGTTACTGCACGTGCTGTGATTTTTCTAGCACCCTTGTCAGCATATAACACTAGTGCACATATAGTAAGTTTTGCAGGAAAAAATTACATACCGTGAGGAGACGCTAACGTTAAGGTTTCAGCCATCACAAAAACAAAATCAAAACCCAGTTACCTTCTACAAAAGAATTTGTGAATTTACATACTTTCGTGTGCGCTTACTCCATTACGAGATATATAATATCCGTGGTAAAACACCCCCACCCTCCCTGTCGGAGTCCAAGTACGCTGCTATGTTACTTTACCCGAATGAAAAGTGACATGAGAACACGCGTATGTATATACAGTATGTGCGGCCTCTAATCCAGCAGTTGTCAATAGTATTCACTCTTTATGAATGAAGAGAACTAAAACATAGTTTTATTCCCGAGATGCTAGTCCACCATGCAGATTTACACCACAATACAAATTCCAGCAAGGATACGCGCATACAGCTCGCCTTCACCATCATTCAACCTCGCCAAGACGTACATATAAGGAATGGCTTCACAAGTGTAAAAAAATTAGAGCACATTGCAGCCAGTGCATTCCGGGGACCATGAAGTTATAGTTATATTTATCCTTTTCCAATGTAGGAAATTTATTCTATCCACAATTTTTTTTGTAAATAAATTTTCACCCGAACTCCACATTTGTTTTTTTTTTCGGATGAGAAAATGAAATGTTCACTTATTTATTAATTCCGGCGAAACCATAGATACTTTGTGATGTGGCGAAACTAAGAAATAAGGTGAAAAAAACGTGCATTCTCAACTTTCCCATACGTCAAACATACACAGGTAGAGCCCGAAATATCCCAATTGCAGGCGAGACTGATAGATGCATTAAAAAACTATTAAAACAAAATCATTCTTAAAGAAGTATTCATGAGTCACATTACAGAAGTAAACGAGAGGCATGTGCAGTCGGAATCTGATCTCGTGCACACGGCCAGCAATGCTGCACTAGGTGTTGAAATGGACTTTACTCTAGCGCACTGAACACCTAGGGAAAGCTTGTCGCTCTAGCAGCTTGTTTTATTACTTTGACGGATGCCATATTCAACTTAGAAACTCAGCTGTCACAATGCACATCATACCGCAACCCACATCCTCCCACGAGGGCCTCCCAATACTCACCTGCCTCGAGATACATGTCAGCCATTAATGGCTGCGGCGAAGTCAGGACAGCCCAAGAGAAGCAGTTACACATGTCAAGGTTGAGGCGCGGGTCCCCTCCANTCTCGTGCACACGGCCAGCAATGCTGCACTAGGTGTTGAAATGGACTTTACTCTAGCGCACTGAACACCTAGGGAAGGCTTGTCGCTCTAGCAGCTTGTTTTATTACTTTGACGGATGCCATATTCAACTTAGAAACTCAGCTGTCACAATGCACATCATACCGCAACCCACATCCTCCCACGAGGGCCTCCCAATACTCACCTGCCTCGAGATACATGTCAGCCATAAATGGCTGCGGCGAAGTCAGGACAGCCCAAGAGAAGCAGTTACACATGTCAAGGTTGAGGCGCGGGTCCCCTCCACCCACCACCCCAAGCAAACCGCATTGAAACTTGGACACACACCGCGAAAAGAGCTGACAGGGTTTGTCAGTAACACCACAGGTCACCCCCCTCCCCCTTGTACCAAGAGTCTTGGCACATGAAGGAAATTGGGACTTTGTTCAGTATCACCCCCCTCCCCTATCAAAACAAGGGAAGACACGTGTAAGGTTCTAAGGGCGGCTGGACATAGATTAAAAGACATCTTGTGAGACAAACAGAGGTCAACCATATCTGGCTGGTCCCCATGTCACCACCACTCGTTTAGTAACGTTAGTCACGTTAGTTACGCCAGTCACATCAACCGCGCGCCGAGAGAGAAAGTCAATCAGTCAACCGAGAGGCCGGGGTGTTGGACCCCGGCAGAGTCAGTCAGTTGAAGTGAGTCAGTCAGATTCATGAGTATCGGTACAGTTAACCAGTAACTCCGCGCACCAAGAGTCAGAATGTAGGGACATTCGACCAGTAATTTCCCGCGCCGCAGGACGCCAGGCGAGAGTCAGTTCGCAGAGACAGTCAGTCAGTGATACCCCGCCATCAGAAAGTGACGAGCAGCAGGTGGTGCGGTGCTCGGAAATGCCTCATCGGGACATGCATGGCATCAGGCATCAGGAGCCAGATCGTGGACGTCAGCCGAGTCAGTTACAACCCCGCACCAGAAGGCGGAGTCGAGTGGTGAGCCTCAAGGAGGAGCACCACATCGAGTGGGAGCAGTCTAGTGCAACCCTGTGCCGAGAGGCGGATGCCGAGGTGGGGGCCCGCCAAAGGTCCCTCACCAGGACATTGTAGGGAGGTAATCCATCACTTACAACTCTACATCAAGAATGGGAGTCGTGTGGTGAGCTTCAACGAGGAGTGCCACGTTGAGCGGAAGCTGAGTCCAGTGCAACCCGGTGCCGAGAAGGCTGAAGCTTGGTGGGGGCCTGCCAAGGGTTCCTCGCCAGGACGAGGGAGACAGTTCGCCGAAGCTGAAGGAGGAAGCGAGCTGAGTACAGCACGCCAACGACAGCAATTCCAAGGGCCTGTAAAAGTGCCAACCAACTCACCATACCTCATCTACTGCCGGAACAACAACTCAGCAAAAAATACAGTTAAGTACTAATTTCGCCACTAATGATATTTTCTGTCACCTAATGTCCCTAAACAATCGGAAACATAGCCAAAACACTGGAATCAGCCCTTCAGGCCCAGAACTCGGAGGATCAGTAATGTTTGAGTAATTCTCAGAAAAGTAGTTGCATTGCCGGGAATGTGTGTATGAATTCCCGGTTAAATACACCTTCAAAAGCAAGATATGATGAAGTTATTGTTTACTATACCCTCAACCTTCAAGGCATCTTATACGCTGTGCCTGGCAACATTAACTCAGATCCTAAGAACTACTCTGTACTACACAGGTGGGGAGTAGCATCAAGTTAAATTGTTGGCTCAACATGTGGGGGAAATGAAATCTGTATAGACAGAAATATAAGCAGACTATACCAGTGAAAAGGGGTCTCACCCTTAATGAATTACCGAGCTAGCCAGGATGACCCAAACTTCGGAAAGTCTAGATAAACAAGTTATGGCGTCTATAAATCAAGAGACACTACTAGACGAGTCAAGTGTACCAGGCTGGCGGACTAAGGATTCCTATAGACGGTGGGCATGTAGTATGGAGGATACATGTATCAGCATAACACCGGAGGGGAGGGATGCGAGAGCTGAAGGAACCCGAGATAACCTCTGGATGAGGAATTGGGGGGGGGGGTAGGGACTGAAACTCCTCAACTAGAACAATGCAGTGCTCCATTTTGTAACAGGACAGGACTATACACGGTCTGGTGCAGTCTCTGTTCCCAGAGATATTGTAATCAGTGTATTGGCTGCCCCAGATATTCCGACCGACAGAAGGCACACAATACAACTGCCGAAAATGCTGAGAGCAACGAATGTGCCAAGACAAAGAGGAAGAGGGAACACCCTTCAACCCCAGACAGAACCCCCACTAGCAGCTTAGAACAGGCGCGGAGAATTCCCAAAGAAATAGTTTTGCCCGAATTTTCAGGGAGGCCCCATGAAGACCCGGGGTAATTCATAAATAATTGTGAACACGAGTTCAAGACCAGCGGAATTTCAAATAAGCGGTGGGTACAAAAGGCAAGAGAACAGTTAAAGGGCACCACCCTTGTCTGGTGGCAAAAATATGGTGAGTTAGTGATGAACGGGGATAAATAACCATAATCTTAAGGCAGTCCTGGACACGGCCGCAACCGGCAATTTCATTAAAAGCCAGCTGCTGACTCCCGAACAGAAAAACCGGATAAAGGAAAACTCCCAAATAATTTAAATGGCCCAGTCTGAGTCACTACTGGCCATAGACGGAATTATTACATTACCAGTATCCACGGGTGTGGAAACAGTCCAAACTGAATTCTTTTGCAAACCACATTTAGTGGAAGATATTATCCTCGGACAACAGTGACTAACAAGCCAAAATTGTATAATCAACTGCAAACAGCAGAGCCTATATTTAGGCAAACAGGATAGGGTGGTCATTAACTAGGAAGCTCCAATAAACCCGCAATTACCCCAAGAAATCTGCAGTGAGGAGGTAAACCACCAACTCGGAGTTGATCAACATAGGTCATTATTGCGGATACTAAACACTCATGTAGCCGTATTAGAGCATACCCGTAGATAAAATCAAACAATTGCCATCCAATGTGAAATCTGGGTAAAATATTCTCAACACATATATTGCCGACGAGGCAACCCGTCCACCTACCGCAGACAAATAATATTAGACCGGGTAGCCGAGATGAAATCGCAAGGTATAGTAGAGCCAACTGACTCACCATAAAATGCCACAGTGGTGCTTGTGACAAAGAAAGATGGAAAACTCCATTTTTGTGTATACTACCAGGCCTTAAACAATATCACATATCCTGTAGCACCCCCAACTATAAACTTGGCTAATATGCTCCGCGACCTAGGGAATGCGCATATATTCTCCACTCTAGACATGCACAATGAGTACTGGCAAATCCTGGTACACCCAGGGTCCAGGAAATATACGGCCTTTACTACCCCATAAGGCGAAACACTGCAGTTTCGCATAATGTCCTTCGGGTTGAAGAATGCACCCGCTACTTTCCAACGACTGATATCAGCACTAGTGTTGAAGGGCTATAGCGGCCAGTTTTGCCTAGCGTACCTGGACGATGTGATAGTTAATTCATGCACTTGGGAAGAACACCAGGTACACTTGCAAAAAGTCCTGGAGCGCTTTGAACTCCATGGACTCACTTGCCAACTGAAGTAGTGTCACTTCGGGAAGACCTGGCTAGAATACTTAGGGCACATAATTACTCCAGAAGGGAACTATCCAAAGCCAGAGAAAGTGAGAGAGATTGAGGAGATCAGAGTACCAACCAACCGGAGGCAATTGAAGCGCTTTCTGTGATTATGTAATTGGCTCCGAGATTTTATAGCAGATTTCACCCCCTTTATGGCCCCCCTCAACGAACTCCTACTGAAAACAACTCGCTGGAAGTGGATCGACCGACATGAAGAAGCATTCGGAATATTAAAGGCGCGCTACGGCGACATAACCATTCTCTGCCGACCTATGCCAGAATAACCCCTAATTTTACAGACCGACGCAAGCAGAACTGGAATGGGTGTTGTCCTATACCAGAAGCAGTCACAGAACCAGTGATGGATTATAGCGTACGCTAGTACTATGCTAAATGTGACCGAACGCTGCTACTATAGTAATGAGCAGGAGTGCTTGGCAGTTATTTCGGCAGTCTGCAAATACCACTATTACCTTGAGGACCGACCATTCCTTCTCAGAACTGATAATAAGGCCCTTACGTGGCTGAAAACCAAAAGTAACGAAAAAGCCAAATTGGGTAGGTGGGCCTTATATTTAATGGAATTTTGCATTCACAATCGAGCATTGTCCGGGCTCGACCAACGAGTTGACCGGCGCCTTATCCTGACGACCGCAAATGCCTAACAAGGAGAGAGGAACCAATGACTGGGAACAAATGCTGACCCCCTAACCCCACAACTTCCACGGCCGGATGATGTGGAACTACAGCTAATTGATTTCAACGAAAACAAAGATCTGTTACGAGACCAACAGCAGGCCGAACCCGAATTACAGGAGTTAGTGAGCAGATATCCAGACCGGTACGAGGGAAGATATGGCATTATCTGGACAAGACCGCACCCAAAAACAGATCAATGCAAAATGTTGGTCCCCCATAAGCTACGAACCAGTATGTGTGAACAACGCCATGATCACCCCCACACAGGACATCCTGGTTTTCATGAGACCTTAAGGGCCCTGACCAACATATACGCATGGCAAAGAATTAGCCTAGATGTGAGGGAATACACCGCCAGAGCAGGACTTGTGAAATCAATGCCTACTCTACATCAAAGACACAATACACACCTGGTCGCCCGAGAAAACCATGGACCCACATCGCCGTCGAGATCATGGGCCTCTACCCATGCACACACCAAGGAAAGACATACCTCCTTGTCGTGACAGACCAGTTGTCTAGGTGGGTAGAGGCGTTCCTGCTACCCAATCAGGAGGCAAACACGATTATCCGTCAAATGGAGCGAGAGGTCTTTCCATGCTGGAGGTATCCGAAATGTGTGTAAACAGACAATGAATCCCAGTTTACGGGAACAAAATGGACGAAAGCCTGCGAGACATGGGGGGCGGAAAACTGGACAACTCCAGCCTACCATCCACAGGCCAACCCTACCGAACGCCGGAATCAGGAATTGAAGAACAGCATGCCTATAAGAATGGGCACATGTCATACTCAATGGGACGTGCAATTTCCTGAAATCCTGAACACAATGCGACGTTGGCACAATGACGCAATTGGAAATCTGTCCCAGCCATCTTATACTGGGATACAACCTCCGCCGACCTGGGGAATGGCAGTGGGAAACAGAACCTACAGAACTTCCCGCCCCCGAAGAAATACGAAGAGCGGCGATCTGGAGAACAGGGGCAACTCGGATAGACAAACAACGGTATATCCGGCATAAGTACCCAGAACAAGCGACCATCGGACACTACTTGCCCGAGGGTAGTCACATATTACTACGCAATCATCCTTTAAGCCGAGCCAGTGATAAATTCTGCGCGTGATTTGCACCTAAATGGGAAAGGCCATATGTAGTAGTAGGGAGACAGGGAAATGTGTATTGGGCTGAAGACGAAATGGGAAAAATGTGGAATGTGCCAAGGAACCAGATAACGCCCTATACCCGAACCCTACACCAATGGTCCCACAAAAATTGCAAGGGACGATCCAGAGGGAACCCTCAGTAAGTCACTAGGTCATGGACGGTGAACAAGGATGCGGGAATAGAGGTTCAAAGCAATAACCTGGCCATTGCCCCTACATGCTATCTCAGTGTCCCAAGGGTGCTCATGTCACTGCACCAGCCGATAACGAAGCATGAAGCGGGAGTGAGAACCGTGCTAGCCGAAAGAAACAAAAGGCGAAAATACACGCACACAGGAATGAACATGTGAATGGCACGTGCGAGAAAGCGGACGAAGAAGACAGTAGGCGAGAAGCGAAGAAATGCAGAGAAATACACCGACCAAGAATTGAACCCGGGAGACTGCAGCCAATCCAAGAACGAGGCCCCGCAACAGTCTGGAGAGAACAACAGCATGAAAGGAAGGAAACACAGCCTTCCCGCTTCCACCCCATGCAAGCTGTCCAGGATCACAGCACGGGCAGCAAGGCACCACTTCATCCGATAGAGACAGACTCTGTGTGGCATAAGGTAAGGGTGTTTATCATATGTCACTAGCTGAGAGACCCAGGTCAGCAAGCCCGAACTGACGCGGGACTTAAGTGCGACTAAGTATTTTTTTTTTTTTACATGTGTTTACTATGTGTCGCCAGAACATCAGTGAGGCTAGTAATAAGGACAGGACATCCCAGAGCCTTAAATGGCCAGATACCTGTGTTTACCATATGTAATTGAGGAGAGGCCCGCAACCAAAATCTGTGTAAGTGCCAGCACTAAAGTGTGACTAAGTGTTTAATTTTTTTGTTTAATTGACCTGTGGTTGTAAACAGGAAGATGTGCTCTCAGCCGAGAATATTGTGTTTATATTGCCAGGGTATATAATAGTTTTTAGTTTTTTATATATATATATATATTTCCACCATTGTAAAACGGTGGAGAGGCAGGATAAGATAAAGGTCTTATTTTTGTTCTTTTCACACCCTGAGAGCCGTATCCTAATAGTAAAACATACCATGTGTAAGTTTGAAGATATAGGTTAATTGTGTGTTTACATCCACATACCGTAAGACCATTTTAAAAAACGGCTGAGAGTATAGGACATTAGTTTGAACGCAGAAACAGAGTTTCCCAGCCTAGGAGAAAAGAGTGTTTTTTTTCTCGGCCTACGAGCCGCCATAAAATTTAACGAAATATGTCACAACATGTACCAGCTGCCAGGTTGCATGCCAATTACCGGCCATATGCCACAATTGTTTGCCTATACTCAAGAAAGTCCCCGATTTTCCAGGGCGATGGAAGCATAGAAGAGCAAACAAGTACTGTCAAAGTACTGCGACCTGGAGAGATCACATTAGGGCATGTCGTATAACTGTGAAACCCTGTAAAAATGTATTTAAGTACTATACAGAGTCCGAGATCTGTATCCTGTATATATTTTGTTTATTTTTTTTTTGCGCTAGTTCAATTATGCAGCCAGAAGTTACACTTGTACAGTAACATGCTATCCACGGCAGAAGTAGGCCCCATAACCATCCACCAGCTTTTTGTGCCACCCCCTAACGCTGTGGACTAATATATGAAGTGTTTTAACCATCTCGATAAACTTAGAAATTATATTTCTATTTCGCTAGTGTGTTAGGCCTGCGAAGTATTTGAAAGATAATCTACCATGTGAATAGCTGCCTTGATTGTACTCGCAGTGCCAGAGAGTTAGACCTTTTTTGCAGGCGGGGCAAGCCGGTTAACCGTGGGGTTGAGCTTCCTTGAGTAACGACCAGATTAAGAGACCAAAGGAGGGTAGAGACGGAAAGGTCGGTCACAGCTGTTGTGTGTCCACGGGACAAGTCGCGCACGAGACACAGCTCGAACATAGAGAAACCCACAGCATGGGAACGAGACAGAGGTGCAACTGAATACCGAAATTTCGGCGAGAGACATGCCATCTTCGCAAAAGCCAGGGGATTTTACGCATGCAATATTCAAAGTAGAAACTCAGCTGTCACAACGTATGCCATACCCAAACCCACCTCCTCCCACAAGGGGCCTCCCAGTAGCAACCTGCCTCGAGGCACATGTTAGCCATTAACACCTGCAACGAAGCCAGGCCAGCCCAAGGAAAGCCGTTACACTTTTTGAGGTTGAGGCACGGGTCCCCTCCACCCACCACCCCTAGCAAACCACATGGAAACTTGGACACGCACCGCGAAAAGAGCTGACAGGGTTTGTCAGTATCACTGCAGGTCAACCCTCTCCCTGCTATTCCAACAAGATTCCTGGCATGTGGAAGAAATTGGATCTTTGTTCAGCATCACCCCCTCCCCAACCCTTCCTCCAACAATAGAATACATGTGTAAGGTTCTAAGGTGGGATGGAAATAGTTTAAAAGCTGTTTTGTGAGACAAAGAGGTTGTCAGTCATATCNCCCCGCCGGTCCCCACGTCGCCATGGTGAATTCAGTCACGTTAGTCACATCAGTTACATCAGTCACATCAACCATGCACCGAGAGAGAAAGTCAGTCAATGAGACAGCCGAGAGGCCAGGAGGTTGGATCCCGGCTGAGTCAGTCTGATTCATGAGTATCAGGACAGTTAACCAGTAACACCGTGCACCGAGAGTCAGAATGTAGGGACAGTCGACGTAATTTCCCATGCCACGGGGTGCCAGGCGAGACTCAGTTTGCAGAGACAGTTAGTCAGTGATACCCTGTCGCCAGAAATCGAAGTGCGGCAGGTGGCACGGTGCTCGGAAACGCCACACCTGAATGTGCATGGCGTCAGGCATCGGGAGCCGGATCGTGGATGTCAGCTGAGGTAGTTACAACTCCGCACTGGAAGGCGGAGTCAAGTGGTAAGCTTCAACGAGGAGCTCCACGTCGAGTGGAAGTAGTCCAGTGCAACCCCGCACAGAGAGGTGGATGCCGGCATGGGAGCCAAACAAGGGTCCCTCGCCAGGACGTGGTAGGGAGATAATCCGTCAGTTGCAACCCTACACCAAGAACGGGAGTCCTATGGTGACCTTCAGCGAGGGGCGCAACGTCGAGAGGAAGCTGAGTCCAGTGCAACTGCCAGCTGAGTGCAGAATGCCAACGACAGTCTGTCCAAAGGCCTACTAAAGGGCCACCCAACTCACCATACCTCAACAACATTCTGGAACAACAACTCAGCAACAAATACAGATAAGTACCAAGGTCGCCATAAAGGTTGTGTCCTGTCACCTAGTGTCCTCCAAGCTGTCGGAAGCATAGCAAGAACACTGTTGTCAGCCCTTCAGGCCCAGAACTCGCACGGTCAGTTATTTTTGGGTAATTCTTGGAAAAGTAGTGGCATTGCTGGGAATGTGTGTATGAATTCCCGGTCAAATACACCTGTAAAACAGAGACGGGATGAAGTTATTGTTTGATATACCCTCAACTTTCAAGGCACCTTATATCCTGGTAACATTAACTCAGATCCTATGAACCACTCTTTATCACACATGTGGGGAGTAGCATCAACTACACAACCCAACTTTTATTCATATAATCATTAATACAGATATCTGCATGCACAAGTCAAAACCAGGTAAGACCCGTGTTTAAGAGGATCCGGATTCGATACTGAACTCGTTCGGCCCGAATTTATATTTTAAAAATTACTCTGTGTGGATGCTGGGATAGATTCTTGTTCGAGTCCTTTCTTGTTCCTGCTTACCGTAGCAACTCGCTCCGGTTCAAAATAGCATAATATTTACTTTTATTATTATTTTAGCTTTCAAATCACCCAGATAATTTAAACTCACGCTACTATTTTAATGTAATTTTTGGAGATCCGTAAAATTTGCGTTTTTTTTTGTGACACCATATACTTTTAGCACTTATATCTCTTACGCTACGTTTGTCCTTGGACCATACTTTATTTTGCATGCTCTGGGTAACTCTGCACTTATGAATAATCTAATAATACTATGCATCCTAATGGTGTGCGCGAATCATGTGCAGTCGTGTCAGAAAGACAGGTTTCACATCTAGGGAGCATCCAATGAGCACATGAATCTGACTCGATTATATACAGAGCTATGACATCTAGTGTGATGTCAAATACTACCGCAGTTTTTACAGGTCTCTAGTAATTAGGAAATGCTCTAGTGTCACAAGCACTTTTTTTTATAAAAGCATGGGAATACTGAAAAATTGTATGTAAACATGCACAATGTCCACTGTTTGACCATGCGAATTAACATTTATTTTGGTAAGTGCCGGTACTGGGGACAGGTTTTTAAGGCCCGAAGGCCAACACACCCTCCATCCTCCCGCATTGCAACTGTACTCTGATGAGTAAGGCAATGCACGGCACTTATCCTCTTGGTCTCTTCGGGCCATTCACATTTCTAAGTTGCCGTTACACGGTATTCTACCAGTTTTCTCTCTTAAAAACCTGTCCTC
The DNA here is from genome assembly GCA_002778355.1 of Clitarchus hookeri. Taxonomy (NCBI): domain Eukaryota; kingdom Metazoa; phylum Arthropoda; class Insecta; order Phasmatodea; family Phasmatidae; genus Clitarchus; species Clitarchus hookeri. The sequence goes on along the minus strand of NQII01007946.1, from coordinate 46,630 downwards.
CGCGCCAATCTAGGATACTCCGACCTACTTTTTGTAAGCCTTTACCTGAGTACCCTATTATGGGTCATCAGAATTTCGCCTGTTCCATTTGTCAAACTCCTCTAGAATTCTACCAAATCTGGTAGAAAATTCGTTCCAGATCTTGTGGAATTGTTTGTTCTCCATGAATGTTTCAATTCCTATGTGAATGCCCATTTCTTCAACTCTTGTATCCAGCCAGTTTCTGATACCTTCTGTCTTGAGGCAATCTGTGATCACGTGCTGTACTGTATCGTCAACTCCGCAAAAATCACACAGTGGGGAGTGCACGAGCCGCAGGCTGTAAAGTTTCGCCTTAAAATTTCCATGCCTGGTGAGGAGCTGCTTACTATAGTGGTTCGTCACTAACCATTTACAGTGTAGTCTCGATCTTATGTCGGGTAACAGCTCGAATGTCTGCCTGCCCTTATCCAAGTTAATCCATCTCGTAGGCCATTCATCTAATACGCTGTTATATATATCTTCCTTATCTTCCTTTGACAGCCCGCCAGCCCGTACTCTCTCCGCCACTAAGCCCCTGTATCGGACCAACAAGTCCACAGGCAGCACACCCGCGATCACTGGGAGTTACTCATTTGGGACAGTCTTATATGCGCTTGTAACGGTCAGCAGTCGCGCCCTCTGAGCACTTAATATTTTACGCCTGTGCCACGAAAGTTCAGCGCGGTAATTCCACATCACTGCACCATATGAGATGATGGCCTCGAACACTGCTTTGTATATAGTAAGCAGGGTGCTGTAGTTAAGGCCCCAGCTAGTGTTACCTAGCCTCCTTAGTTTTTGAAAGACCACTACTGACTTCCATGACACATACTCAACATGCTTTAGAAAGTTCATCTTGTCATCCATGACGACTCCGAGATACCTGAACTCCTGCACATACCTGACAGGCTGTCCCCCGAAGCGCACAGTTGGGCACCTCTTCAATTTTCCCTTTACTAACATGGTCTTTGTTTTCTCCACTGAGAAGCTGAGTTTCGTGGTTTTAGACCATTGCCACGTCTTCACCATGATTTCATTAGCTATAACTTCTAGTTCTTTCCTGGAGTTGCCAGAGACCAGTATTAGACCATCATCGGCGTTCCCAAAAACTGTGCACCCCTGGGGGACTCCCTGCTCCAAAAATCCATCGAAAAGGATGTTCCATAGAATTGGCCCAAGGACCGACCCCTGGGGACATCCCTTCGTCAGCTTCTTCTGAACCATTACATTTTTGCTGGAATATCTACTCCATCTGTCGGCGAAGAAATCAAGGACGACCCTGTTGATGTTTGTTGAGCATCGTTTCTCTTTGAGTCTGTACATTACTTCCGGCCACCAGGCATTGTCGAACGCACCAGATATGTCTAAGAAAATAGCCATGATGTATTTGCTAGAGGATTTCCTTATCGTGCTCATCACATCGTGAAGAGCAAAATCCGTACCTGTACCTATTCTAAACCCATACTGGCGTTCGTTCAGCGTTCCTTCCACTTCAAGAGCCATGATTAACCGACGGTTAATAAGCTTTTCAAAGACCTTACCCAGTACCAGAATCATTGTTAAAGGCCTGTAAGGCTTTGGGTCATCCAGATCCCTGCCATTACCCTTTTGCAAGATTCTCAAGCATCCCAGTTTCCAAGGGGAGGGGAACACCCCACCTCGAAGACAGTCGTTCACAATAACCAGTAGCATTTCCTTTATGCAGGAATAGCATCTCTTCAGTATCTCTGATTGTATGCCATCAATTCCTGGGGCTTTGCCATTTTTCATTTTGTACACTGTTCCTGTTAACTCTTCTATGCTAAATTCGGGAGCGTCCTGTTCTTCAGGAGTCAAAGCCATGGACTGTCTCTTAGCGAAGTGATCCTCCCCCTCTTCCTCTATGGAGTCGTCAGGAAGGAGTGCGTGGAGCAGAACTTGCATCGATCTCTTTTGGTCAGTGATCACATTCCCATTTTCCTTCATACATGGGGGAGGTACCGTTCTTTTCATTTTGTCAGCCATGAGCCGATAAACCAATCCGAAAGGATCCTCGTTCCCAACCTTGGTAACGAAGTCCTCCCATGATTTGGCCTTCTTCTTCCGAACCCTACTAAAGTAAGCCTGCTTCTTTGTCTTATATGTGCTGGATAATGCTTTCCTTTCATCACCTCGTAGCTTGTGAAGTTTCCTTCTTGCTTTCTTGAGGGCTTTACTTTCCTGTTCCAGGTCTCCATCCCACCAAGAGAGGTTAGGAAGGCCTCTGGAGGTCTTCTTTAATTTCTCCTCACAGGTCTCCTGAATAATGCGAGTTTAATCTCTCGACTCGATCATCCAGGGTTCCCTCTTCAGCACCATGCAAGCGAAGCTTTCTCAGCAAGGTATGGTCAAATGCAGACCAATCTGCCGCGTTATGGATGTTACGGACTTCCCTTTCTGTTTGCTCCGGTACATGGACACCTCCCTCTTGTATTTCAAAAACTATTAGCCGATGGTCACTCGAACTCTCATCAAGTACCGACCATTGTCCGATCATGTTTTGTGCCTTTCTGTTAATCACAGTGATATCCAGGTAAAATTGCGTATCATGGGCCTGCGAGACGAATGTCGGGAGTTCACCTTCTGCATTAACCACATCCAGATCGTTGGTGAGCAGAAATTGGCTCACCAGCTCACCCGACTGATCTGTAACTGGAGAATGCCACAGCTCCGATTTAGCATTTACATCAGCACATATGATGAGGGGTTTCTCTCGCAGAGTTTCTGTTATCACTTCCCATCTGTCGAGATGTTCTTGGGTCTCATCCCCGAACTGGAAGTACGAGGAGATCAACCAAAATTCCATTAAATCCTTTTTTACTTGTACACAAGTATTATGTGTGTCAGACACACTTGACATTTGCGTTATGTCCATATTCTTGTTGGCTCCAACCACTCCAGCCTGGGGCATATCTCCACTAGTATATACATCACCCCGCAGGCCCACAACTTTGTCGAAAGGCACATATGGTTCTTGGAATAGAACAATGTCAAGTTTCAGCTCCGCCACAATCCTATTCAGCTCTGCAGCCACAGCTGCCGACCATTGCATATTCAACTGCCCAATTCTGATGGTGTTACACACCATAATCAATTCTTGCGAGTTCGGCAGACAGGGCCCTCTGGTATGCCGGGCATTCTCTAGAATCTACTCTGTGGTCGTGTTCCTCGCCCTTCTTAAGACCATTTGCACAGGAGTCCTTAAACTCTCTGTCTTCTTTCTTAGGGCAGTTACTAAATTCATGGCCTGTTTTGCAGCACTTGGAACACGTAGATTCTTTTTCTCTACACTTTCCAGCAATGTGCCCCCATTGCTGGCATTTGTAGCAGCGCGAGAGGGAGATATAATCTCGAACTCGGCAGCTCTCGTAACCTACATTAATGCGGTCCTTTTCCACCAAAGCACTTCGTACTGTTGGGTCGCATTGCAAAGCCAACGGTACTGGGGACAAACGGACAAGATGAAAATGCGTTTTCGTCTTTAGTCTGTGTACTCATTTGCTCCGGGGAATAATACGTAATGCACATACCCATAGGCTTTTCACAGTAAAGTCAGCAATTTTTGAGTCCCTTCTTACTTTATCCTTTCAGTCATTTTTTAACCTTTAACAACAATTTTAATTCAATATTGCCATGTAGGTAATAAACACAGTGTGTATATTCCACCGCACTTTCAAAAGTGCTGACTTAAACGTGAATACTAGCTCTTGTTTTGTTAAAATTTCTCAAAAGCACTGTCAAAACGACGTCATAAAATGCTGACGGAAAATGGGTATTTGTTTGGTGTGACAAGTATATATATTTGTATACAAACAAAGTACATAAGCGTGGTGTTATTGCCTGTATGTGTTGCATTTAAATTCAATCGGAGGGAGTACACTGATGTTTCAAATGATGTTTTTATCTAAACAGTATGCTTATCCTAGTTCTAGTCGCGCGGTTTTGTCACGCCCAGTGCTAAAACATCGGTTCAGTTTTTAGACTCAAATTCCTTACTCAGCAGCTGTCATGCGCACTAAACTTTATAATCACTCTCAGGGTTCCCCAGTCAGTAGTTCTTACATTAAGGTCAGAGAAGTTGGATGCCATCTTGTATTTATTTATTTTTTTCCATAAGTGACGTAAATTCATAAGGGCACAGAGCATCATTCGATTATATTTTGGAGACCATTGTATTTTTCTTCGTGTACTATCACTTCTTTCGTCACTGTTAGAAGGTAAAGAATCATTTATTCACATTTTTTCCACGTGGTAAACAACTAATGGTACTCCATTAATCATGCAACAACCTGAGGGATATACTATTCCCTCATTAATGAATATTGAGTTTAATTTATGGCTCATAAACTCGTCATAGACTAATGATTTATAGCTCTACCCTTTAAGTGAATTTCCAGTAATTTTCCCATCAACGGTTAAAATTGTTTGACAGGTTTGTCAGGTGCCGCTATCGAATCCACGAATTTCGGCTCATGAGGCAAACAGTTGCAGCACATGTAGCGTGTTACAAAGCCCCAGTGTCTGTGTAACGGCGCTGTGGTGGTCGTGTGTGGCTAGGGCGCAGGTGTACCACCACGGCCACCTGGGTTCGATTATCAACGGTGTCATGGCGCAGAAACGTGAGGCGCGTTGTCGTTGTGGCACTTCGTTTCATCTGGCTTTACATTCCATAGCTGCTCCACCTCCCTGCCATGTCACTTTCACAGGCGATAAAGACTCGTCAAGCGTCTCCCAAAAATCTCAACTTCAGCTTACAGATAGGCCAATCCAGCATTTCCAGTCAGCTGTAGGTAGGTCTCAAAGTCTCTTCGACAACGAGGTCATTGCAGACAAAGGAAGTTGCTCAGAGTAGCAGAAATGGGGAAGGAACCATCCCACCATTCCTATAATGATTTCAGGAAACCATGGAAAACCTAAATCAGGATGTTCGGGCAGGGAATCAAACCGATGGTTTCCCGAATGCGAGTCCAGTGTTTTACCGTTGCGCCACCTCGCTCTGTCTTGAGCATCTGTGTCAAGGTATTATTGCCATCATGTACTTAGGTAATAATATCTGCATGCTTCTAGCAATGGAATTAATAAAAACCTAGAAATTTCCTTTTCATTATATTAAAAACAAAACTTTCGCTGTATTTCTTAATAGTTTCTACAAAACCAGGCATAATGAATTATTTAAACGTATTCTTCATATACACCCATATTATTCAAGTTTGCGACGATGTTTGTTTGTTAAGTGCAAAAGAGGACTACCGCACATTTAACATGTATTTCCTAGCTTTCTATTGCTTTTATTGCGAAAATCTTAAGGCGTTCGGCTACCAGGAGCTATTTTCCACTTTTAAGGCCGAGAAACGCGGTAGCGATAAGGGCGACACTACCACGCTCTTCAAGCGCCTCATGTTCTCGTCGTGCTGCATGTACCTGAGAGACTTTAAGCCGTTACCCTATAATTTAATTGGTGGGATGTCTGTAATAAAATTAAATAAAGGCTCCATGTAGTTTCGCTAGTGTCCTGTTAGTATGCTTTATAAAAACATCAGCCAAGAAAAAGCTGGTTTTAACGATTTTGGAGGGATACTGAATAATATTTTTTTTGCAGGCGTGATGTCTGGAAAATGTTTTCTGCTCTCATTTGGGTTGTTTTCTTTTAGTAGGTAAATATATGGGGTACACGTTGAATAGTTTCGTCAGAAAGCTTGCATTTTGAACATGCTACAACGCAGTTCAACCGCCAAGTAGGCGGGTCCTTTTAAGGAAATGCGCGTTGAAGCGAATGGTGTTATTGCACATTGTGTAGTCCCAGGGAGACTGGGATGGCCTCAGTGTAGTTGTGAGGTCAGGAAGCGGAGACACTGCGAGGGCAGATAGTCTTGTGGTCGGGCGCGGCGCACAATCTGTCCGGGCAGTGCTCACGCCGTGATGGCCGGAGGTGGCCTGTTCAACTGCTCGCCACGCCATTGTTCCCCCAGCCAATTGTAACAAAGGCGTCAGCAATTCGAGGGCGCAACACAGCCGCACTGTCGGGCTTCTTGCATTCCGTGCGGAGAGCAACGGTCAACCGCGTTAGTCAGCGTGATGATAACATGAATACTTTTAGAATTTGTCGTCATTTAGATCTACATATGTATCCGAGACACTACAGTACCTCACCGCGCTAAACGACACTTGTGGTGGCCTACAAAGGAAAAAATAATTTATTAGGACCAGGACACAATTGACACAACCATTAAACAATCATTAAAACCGTTAATAAACACAGTAAGAAATGTGAACTTCATAACTATTTATGTGTATGTGAGTAAACGTATGCGTCATTTTAGTATACCACAAACGATGATTTTGTGTAGTGTTAGGGAGGAGAAGAATTGTGAAGCGCTGGTGATCTTTGAACACGCAACGTATTACAAAAAGTGATAGAATTCGACACTAAGCAACGTCGGCGTGGGGGTATCTTATGGAAACACCCAAATAGATTACCAGTAATTGTCTTTGTATTGTTGTGTGTTAGACAACGTAAACTGCAAATTTGAATCAGTGAAAATTTCACTGTTTAAATCAGCTAACAATTCCTAACTGGTTTAACAGTTACTGATGTGAATTTAACTGATGAATTAGTGAAAAAATGTCAGTTTTCCTTCACTAATTGATTTTGTTACTTTTTCCACTGATTCATCAACCATTTTATTTTCTGTATTTTAATAATTTGATTTTTGACTGATGGATTAGTTAAACAACGTGCATCGAAAGAAATAACCCCAAACTAATAAAAGCAATAAAATTACTTTTTAAAATATAATTTTAGTTTTTTGTAAAACTATTTTACAAGGTAACATGAAAGTTCAGACTTTCATTCCGTTTGTACGTCTTCCATTTCGTTTTCACGTAATCATCTCAGCGCTCGGTTTAAAGGTTTACCTTGAACTGCATTTAATGTGGTGAAGCGAGTGCACTCATACATACTATTTGTTTTCATAATTCTAACGTTACCAATTAAACTAAAAACGAAAAGAAAAGCATACAATTTCAAACTTTTGAAAAACAGTATAATACATATATTTTCCAATTGTTGACAACATTGGCTTGTTATGTTAGTTCGCAATGTAACGGTATAAAACCGGTGAGGATAGTGGGGGTTCAATATTAACCACCAGCAAATCATTTCTNGTTAGTTCGCAATGTAACGGTATAAAACCGGTGAGGATAGTGGGGGTTCAATATTAACCACCAGCAAATCATTTCTGGGTTTTTTTAAATTGCGCAATGTAAATAGCGACTATCGAAAATATCTTTATCTCAGTGGTTTTACACCGATTATAAGTGGAGCCATTTTCAGTGTGATTCGAGTACTTGAATTTCATTGAGAATCAGAGGTTTTCAATATGAATTCAGAGTGTTCTAGAAGTTCAATGTTGGTTCATGAATTCAGAGAAAATAAACTGTTNCAGAGGTTTTCAATATGAATTCAGAGTGTTCTAGAAGTTCAATGTTGGTTCATGAATTCAGAGAAAATAAACTGTTCATACGCAGTCAATACGCTTTGCTTCCTGGACGTAGGCGCTGTTTGGGCTTTGCGTTTCTATGTTAAAGCGACCCGCCTGCCATTGATATGAAAAAAAAATAAAAATTGCAAAGCTTAGAAATTTTTCCCTTTATGAAAACTATTTAACTTTCAGCCGTGGCATTTGTCTACGAAAAACATTTAAGATACTTACAGATACTCACTATAATATTCTGTCGTATATGCGTAAGTTGTAATCGAATATTGTCATTGCATACGTGCCGGAGGAATATTACNTCACTATAATATTCTGTCGTATATGCGTAAGTTGTAATCGAATATTGTCATTGCATACGTGCCGGAGGAATATTACACGACACAACTATATAAAAGAATGCCTGATGTGCAGGAATTCATTAGCGGCATATAATATAAACGAAAAACGATGGTGCATAACCATTATTTGCNAGAATGCCTGATGTGCAGGAATTCATTAGCGGCATATAATATAAACGAAAAACGATGGTGCATAACCATTATTTGCCTTAAATATGCGACATATCTTGTCACTTTCGTATTCGGTGACACTCGCCAGCAGTAGGCACTGCAATGGGGCCGCACATTCTACTACAGTCAAGTCACGTAACTTCTGCTTTGCTAGTTACTTCTGCCTTCACATGGGGCGTAAGAGGTGCAATACAACATTGGAACGACGACAACTCGTCATCTTACATTGTGCTCAGAGGAATATTTCGTCAATAGTAAATATGCCCCAAGTACTGTTTGTGACATTATAAAATTATATGTAAAGGAAGATAGAATTGAATCTGTACCACAAAGGGAGCGACCAAGGAAGCTTAACGAACGACAGAGACCGTCTTTACTATGTAAAATGACATCTAATCCCAGATTAAGTGCACCGAAAATTACTGCAGAGTTANACGACAGAGACCGTCTTTACTATGTAAAATGACATCTAATCCCAGATTAAGTGCACCGAAAATTACTGCAGAGTTAATTCAGGAATGTAGAACACATGTGCACCCAGAAACAGATCGAAGGGTAATCAAAGAGAATGGATATAATGGCAGAGTTGCCAGGAAAGAAACCATTTGTAAGCAAAGTGAACAGGAATAGAAGACTTGTCCTTGCGAAAGACCATGTGAAGAAGGAACAGGAGTGGTGGAATGACGTGATGTTCGTGGAAGAAAGTAAGTTCAACATCTTTCTGTCAGGTGGTAGGGTTATGGTGTGGAGGAAACGGAATCATGAGCTCCAAAAGAAGNACGACAGAGACCGTCTTTACTATGTAAAATGACATCTAATCCCAGATTAAGTGCACCGAAAATTACTGCAGAGTTACTTCAGGAATGTAGAACACATGTGCACCCAGAAACAGTTCGAAGGGTAATCAAAGAGAATGGATATAATGGCAGAGTTGCCAGGAAAGAAACCATTTGTAAGCAAAGTGAACAGGAATAGAAGACTTGTCCTTGCGAAAGACCATGTGAAGAAGGAACAGGAGTGGTGGAATGACGTGATGTTCGTGGAAGACAGTAAGTTCAACATCTTTCTGTCAGGTGGTAGGGTTATGGTGTGGAGGAAACGGAATCATGAGCTCCAAAAGAAGAATTTCCAGCCAACAATACAACACTGCGGCGGGCATGTTATGGTCTGGGGCTATGCATATTCTTAATTGGAGTGGGTGAGTTCGTATTTATCGAGGATACAATGAAGAAGGAAAACTACTTAGCAATCTCTAAGGGCAGTTTGCATAGAAGTGCTGACAGATTAGGTATTCTACAGACTTTCAAATTCTATCAAGACAACGATCTGAAATAAAAGTCGCGTCTGGTGCGCGAATGGCTTCTGTATAACTGTCCAAAGGTTATCGCAACGCCACCCTGTTAGGGTGTGGTCAGGCCTTAGCTGAACAGCTTGTCTGATCACACCTTCAAACATAAACGAGCGGGATTGCAACGCCACCATTTGGTCGTCGACAGTTGCAGAAATCCCCTTCATCGGTCACTGAGCGGGGCCGCAGAACCACGCGCTTGATATAGATCGTCGTTAACCGTCTCGTCGTCGTCAGTCATCTTTAGTCCTTTGGGCGACCCTAAAAGCGAAGCAGACCAGGAAGATGGGTGTCCGGCCGTCGCTAACCGTCTCCTAGAATCAGCCTCCGGCAACATTAACAAGGTGATGACTTTCCAGATAGGGTTAAATAAAATGGCGTGAAGTATAATAAAAAAATAATAATCATCTTATATTCAATGTAAAGCACTCCCGATCAATAGTAACATAAATAGTTATTGTAAAAGCTTAATTGCAGTAAAAATCCAGCCATAATGTTGTGCTCTACCGATGTCATTGAGTGATTAATTGAGTTACGCCCCCAGCATCTTTCATGTACGAATTGGCTGAAAAGCTAGTTCGTAACANGTCATTGAGTGATTAATTGAGTTACGCCCCCAGCATCTTTCATGTACGAATTGGCTGAAAAGCTAGTTCGTAACAACCCGAATCACCTGATTAAAACCCTGTTGAGAATCTGTGGGATATACTTATCACCAGAGTCAGGAGGACACCGGTTACCTCGAAAGAAGCAATTAAGAGGAGACTGACGGAAGAATGGAATCACATAGACCAAGATTAGACCAACAAAATAATTTCCAACATTCCGACTCGTTTTAAAGAAGTGACCAGACAAAAATGGTATCCAACGAGGTTCTCAAGTGCTGAGGGTATGGTGCTTATGGTGCGTGTTAATCTGGCGACAGTATATTATTGTGGTGACCCAATATTAACGTGTGATGCATATCACTCATTCGAAACTGTTCAGAAGATATATGTAATTATTTTTCGGTATGATAAATCGGTTTTCTTAACATTTGTGATGGTGAATAATACATATAATGTCTGCAAACAGTTTTGTTACTAGTAAATATGTAGTACTACAATATTATTAGGTCGTACAGTACACAGGGCAGTGAACGACTAATTTCGTGAGCCTCTGTACCTAAGAAATTACGCACTTGCCCATTTTTGGCAATTTTCTATCAAAAAGTTTTCTTTAGAAGGGAAATGGTCGAAACAGGTGCTTTCGGTACTATATCTACGTAAAATTCCCTGTGGTAATCAAATCACATAATAATTCTACATTTATTATTCCGTCATATTGTTATATAGTAACCATATTGAATCCTGGTAATTGTACACATCACGATTGCAAGGCTACATCTCTGTTTACTGTATCATGAATAGTAGTGACACGGCAGTTTATGGGACTATCAGTTTAGTCCTTAGTTTCCTTTCGCTTCAGTGGTTCAAACACGCAGGACTGGAAAGGTAGGTCGATCACATGTCTGGAAGTGTTGCGTACTACTCGTGACTTGACGCATGCGCCAAGAACGATAGCTGTCGCGACCATTGAGAAATATTGATGGTTTATTCGCCCATTTCTTAGGTCCAATGGAATTGCATTTAGGAGGACCTGGGTTGGATTGCTAGTTCGGCTATCGTGATTTCTCTTTTCAGTGGTTTCTCGAAATCACTCTAGCGCGAATGATTCCTTACTACAGGTCATGAATTATTTATTCCTTCTTCGTTCCTGCTTTTTTGAGCAACCCACTGCGTCTCTAATGACCTCGCTGCCAACGAGAAGTTAATCCCTGCATACCTTCTTACACACCTGCGTTACTTCGGTGCAATATTTGCTTTGTTTATTCTTTNAACGAGAAGTTAATCCCTGCATACCTTCTTACACACCTGCGTTACTTCGGTGCAATATTTGCTTTGTTTATTCTTTGGACCAATAAAAGATAACTGTCAACTAAGTATATGACGGGAAACGTAATCGACTTCGCCGTCCTAATTTACTGCAACAGAAGTTATCAATGTTCTTCGAAAGCACATAGTATTGTAAAAACAGTGGTTTTTATCACGCCCCTTGGAATGGACAGAATCCCCTNAACGAGAAGTTAATCCCTGCATACCTACTTACACACCTGCGTTACTTCGGTGCAATATTTGCTTTGTTTATTCTTTTGACCAATAAAAGATAACTGTCAACTAAGTATATGACGGGAAACGTAATCGACTTCGCCGTCCTACTTTGCTGCAACAGAAGTTATTAATGTTCTTCGAAAGCACATAGTATTGTAAAAACAGTGGTTTTTATCACGCCCCTTGGAATGGACAGAATCCCCTTAAATTGTGACTAACACATCAGCTATTTACTGAATATATGTAACAATACTAATCTGGCCTCAATATCCACAAGCACTTACAATTGCAAGATAACAAAATATTATTTCATAAAAACATGAACCTATAATTTTGCAAGAATTAGACAGTAGATTAAATATATATTTACAGAGCAAAGCCAACTAGACCCATAGGCGGTGTGAAGCATATAGCAAGTTACACGCCACAGACAAGTAGATGTGAGCAAGTGGAGGAAACTCGTTATATAGGGTCCCACATACTGCCTATTCCGACCACACCGCCGGCATGGCCAATATATTATGAATACAGAGTCAGTAAAAATTTGTTTGGAGCCAACTATAATACTGGGAACTCACGTTGGTTTTATCTGATCCGTGTTTTTTTGTATCACCTAAAACGATATATTANGCCAACTATAATACTGGGAACTCACGTTGGTTTTATCTGATCCGTGTTTTTTTGTATCACCTAAAACGATATATTATATATACCTATATATAGTGTTGTGAACGGTTTTACGCATATCAACATAGTAGAATGAAGTACAGTATTTTAATGGCCGATTGCTTCCAGTGCCACCAAACGAACAAATGTTTACCGTATNGCCAACTATAATACTGGGAACTCACGTTGGTTTTATCTGATCCGTGTTTTTTTGTATCACCTAAAACGATATATTACATATACCTATATATAGTGTTGTGAACGGTTTTACGCATATCATCATAGTAGAATGAAGTACAGTATTTTAATGGCCGATTGCTTCCAGTGCCACCAAACGAACAAATGTTTACCGTATGCTATGGACCTGCTAATTGTCTTGTAAATACTACATGTTAAAGGAAAAGAGTAGTTTCTTTACTTACATTTATTTTGTGAGCATTTCTTCATAGTCCGGCTGGCACGGTGTAGCTTTCCCGGTTGATATGAAAAGACAGTAGATACTTAGACATCATTGTCACGACAGTGAAGATGAATGTTTTTTGAAACTAAAGTTTCTGAAAAATAAGTCATGTGTTACCTTCCACACAAAATGTATCGAGTTATACACACATTTCAAATACAAATACCTGAAAATCGTGTAAGTAGGTATTAAAGAATAATCAATAAAGTATTCAAGTTGAGCACAATTAAACGCATACGCGCACACTAACGTATATACACATATAAATACACACGCGAACATTAAACTTACAGGCCATTTTAAAAGTCGACATACTACGTTACCATGCAGAGCATTTTTGTGGAATTCTCTATTCATAATATTTCTAAACATATTGTTCTTCATGAAGTATGAAAATTTTTGCATAAAGAAATTAAAAAAAGAAATAATTATGTATAAAATTAAGTTTCTGTCTGACTAACTGACACACTCATTTATTCATGAACGCACAGTCCAAACCGATGGATGCAACAGAATGAAAGTTTAGGGGTGGCATCCCCTTATAGAGCAGTCACCCACTAAAAAGGATTTTTAGAAATTTTACCATAAAGGGATGAAAAGTGTTAAAATGTGTTTTCAAGGACTCATTGATAGCTTATTAACCTATAAGATATCGTTATGCTCTTTACTATAAAATTATACTTATATAAATGCCTACAAATTTATTTAAGGATCTTTTGAAATTCAAATTATATAAGGGGGTCAAAATGGGTAAAATGCGATTTCAAGTTCTTCTCAATACCTCCTTATCAGGTAATATATCGCAATTCTCTAAGTTTCAAAATGTTGTCTGTATTAAAACTTAAAAACTTTTTTTTAAATTTGACCTGTACGGGGGTGAAAAGAGGTGAAATGTATTTTCGAGGAATCATCCAATCGTTCACTGATATAATATCGTTATTCATTTAGCTTCCAAACTACATAAATATCATGAATATAAAAAAAAATCGGGTTTTTCGTGTGGAGTGAAGAGATTTGGGCGGCTCTTAGCGTAAAGGTCTTGCGAGCCGATGAGTGTGAAGTGAGGCGAGTATGGAGCGGCGCCGAAATGCAAGGGTGGGAGAAACGGGAGATCTCCGACAAAACTTATTGACCAGCGGTATCGTCCAGCAAGCTTCCCACATGCAAAATCTGGAGTTTTTATCAATTCAAATTCAAAAGGGGCAGACAGTGTTTTTGATATTGTACCTACATTAGGCCCTTGGGGGGCCGGGTTGGGGCTGGGCTGTGGGTCCGGCAACCAGCCTGTAAAGGGTGTAAGGTGAAAGGACTAGGACCCCTGAAAACCAGACTGTGGTGTTCCGGTCTGCGCGTGTAGGCGGGGAACTAAGTCCTGGCAACCTGGTTGAGCTGACGTGACTACTGGAATGTCTGCTCTTGTCGGCCCATCCCCTGGCTCAAGCTCTAGCAGTAAGTTACCGGCTTAAGTGTAAGAGTAAGCTGGTGCCGGTGCACTTTCCGGCCTCCGTCGATTGTGCGCCCGCGTCGGTGAGCTCCGGTGGGGCCCGCTCATTGATGATTGGGCGTTCCCCTGCTGCTGTAAAGGCTGCCAACTCAACTCCTTAAATGGAGCTGTGATGCGAATACATAGCCTAGCATTGCTCAAGTCCATCTCCACCTCCGCGCGGTAAGGGCTGGTAACATGGTGGCCACACCATGGCTAACGGAGTGAGGGCGACTGAAGGCGGTAACGGCCTGTCTGTGCACAGATAATCAGTTACGGCGAGGTTATGTGCAGTCTCCAGTGACTGTATATATTCTTCGCCATGCGGTGAAGACCCGCGAACCGAATTGCACATCCCCCAGCTGAGGCTCGAACTGACAACTCGGGCTGATCTCGGGGTGGCTGAGCTCTAGTGAAGGGGCTGTCTGGCGTCCTGGAAGGGCTGGGTCTCCCTGGGTGATAACTCAAGCGTGCATGTCTGAAAATTGTGGGTACCCAGGGGATCAGTGTGAAAGCCCCGGCTTAGGCCGTGCTGATCGCGGGTCGGACTCTGGGTGGCATTGGTTGAACCTTCTGCTTAGAAGGAGATCTGGAGGTGTGTGTTTGCCTGGAGGGCTGAGTCTGTTGTGCCGGAAAAAGTCGGTAGCAGCTGCCGTGGAACGCAAGCGTGCTGACCTGCCACAGACCGAGTTTCAAAGGGTTGATGCATGCTAACGAAGGATCGACGGTCTGGTCCGCCTAGTAAGAGGACTCGTTTACAAAGCGGGTTTTGTAGAGTGAGGATAGCACTCGGCCCCATCAAGGTGGCACGTAAGGATTCAACTCCTTACGCTGCTATTGACAGGTGAGGTGGAACCACCCTCGGGTGGAGAACCTCCACCCACTGCGATTGGAAAGAGCGTATCCTCTTTCTATTGAGAGCATTCAACTGCTCCCAATTAAGGAGTTACTGATCTGACTCCACTCGACGTATACTGATAAATAGCCTGGCAGAGCACACCTTATACGTCCTGATAACTGACGTATGTCTGTAGTGACAACCATATGCCTGGAAATCCTGATCTGAGGTGTGCTCTAAAGTACTTATGTAAGCTCTGAATGGTTTCTCCTGTTACACCCTAGGGATCAGGTACAGGAGGGAGAGACTTTAGGATCAAGCTGTATAGATAACAGAAAACATGTACCTACATTAAATCGCTTCCATGCCTATCATTTTTAAANAGAGCGTATCCTCTTTCTATTGAGAGCATTCAACTGCTCCCAATTAAGGAGTTACTGATCTGACTCCACTCGACGTATACTGATAAATAGCCTGGCAGAGCACACCTTATACGTCCTGATAACTGACGTATGTCTGTAGTGACAACCATATGCCTGGAAATCCTGATCTGAGGTGTGCTCTAAAGTACTTATGTAAGCTCTGAATGGTTTCTCATGTTACACCCTAGGGATCAGGTACAGGAGGGAGAGCCTTTAGGATCAAGCTGTATAGATAACAGAAAACATGTACCTACATTAAATCGCTTCCATGCCTATCATTTTTAAANCCTTTAGGATCAAGCTGTATAGATAACAGAAAACATGTACCTACATTAAATCGCTTCCATGCCTATCATTTTTAAACCAACATTTTTTACAAGGAAAAGTTTTTCAAAATATAAAATTATGAATACAAATTAAACCTTACTGTGAAACAAAATGTTGCATTGTCCTTACAGTTGCAGAACAAATTTTCAGAACATAGCAGGATAAGTAATTAAATATAGCATTTCCATAAAACGTCTGGTTAGTGAAATACATTGTGCTGTGTTTTTCTTGGTATAATATTATATATACGTGCATAAATCGCGTCTTATTTCGCGGTTAATAATTCCATATGCAATTTTAGATGAAGTGTGTATTGCGATATGTGCCTGCTGTGAAATAACCAATCTTTGTTTTGCGACATGTTGGTTTCTTGCAAATAGAACTATCCGAACATCCAGAAACTTTAAAAATTACGTGTTATAACAATGGCGAGGACGTTGGTATATATTTATATTTCTATCAAATCAGAGTTTTTGTTCACGAGATGAATATTTAACTTAAATTCAAAAATAATTTCCAGAAGCGTTAATAACAGAAATGCTTGGAACATAAAATTAGGTCTGACCAATATTTAATCAAGAGTTTAAAAGTGTATTAACAAATAGTTAAGATAATATATATTTCCATATAAAATTTTACGAGGAGTGAGCAACGTAAACGATATTATACATTATTAGCATAGATTTCTGAAGTTGTTCGAAGTGGTATTAATGAAGTGCAAATATGTGGACACAGTAATAAAAATGGGTGATGCAGTCCATTAGCCTGTGGAGCTCATCCACAGCATCTACCATCCAGGCCTCTGTGACCACAAACGTTTCTCCTCAAGTTTGGTGTTCCATTAATGTTACCGCCGAAACAATACTCTAACACCACACTGCAATAAAGTTTTGTAACTTGAATTAACAAATTCTTGTATAATTACAGAATTTTGTTTATTCCCGAAGTCATATTTTGTAAATGTACAGCGTGTATTCATTCACAATAATAGCGTTTGTGTGAATAACGAAAAAAGTTTGTGAAGTTACAAAGATATAGTCAACAGCTATTATCATTGCGGGGCGTCATTCATCACTTATGAGAATTCCACACATTCCGAGAAATGACTACCTGGTTTGAGGAGGTTTACACTTTTGTAAAGTCAAACATTTCGAATAATGTTACTACTGTAGCTAATATAAACAAAGCGGTAGAGCTTATTATGTCTTATATGAAAGAGTTTATATATTTGTATTTCGTAGATGTTTGAGGTACTTTAACTTTGTCGTTACAGGAGTACGAACAACTAATTCTGGGCTTACATTTTAGATAAATGTTTACAGTAAAACCAATAAATGGTTTTCAGCTACATTATTTTGTCACGGCTATCATAACTGCACAAAAAATAAGCATTAAAATATTGGAACATTTTGAAATGAAATTTCCCAAGAATGAATTATATATATATACATATATAAACATGCATATATATGTATAAATATATAATATATATATATTTATATATAAAACATTACACAGCAAAGAGCTTTTGTAAACGCAGCTGAAATATTTATGTAAGAAAACAATTTTTTGTAAATAAAAAGCAAGCAATGTAAACCTGTTGTATCTACAGACTTAAAAAGAGCAACAGCTGTACGGTCATATAAAAATTATGGCAGAAATACTGATATTTGGTAAACTGCTGATACCATCACAGAAGTTCAACAAGTTATCCACTTATCGTGAGGGACACTTACTTTGGACGACAGGCCCAAGTGCATTTTGAATGATTTGAAAAAAATGTGTTCCCCCAAGTTACATGTTTGCAACATTAATTTTGTAACAGTACAGGCCAGGTTTCTGAAAATTTATGTAATTTTAGCTGTGGTAGTACAATTATAATATATACATTGCTTCTCAAATATTTTAGGAAATGTCAGAATTATTCCTTAATGCTTATTTTGTATGCGTTCAAAGTTTGTCCAAACAGCTAAATGAAAAATGTTTGTTGCAAAATACGAGTACGTTAACTTGGTTCCACATGGCTGCCTTTGAATAAAAGTTAAGTTACAAAATAAGCAACATAATACTCTGATAACGAAAATAACACTGCAATAAATTCAACATCAGTCGGAAGCATCAATTCCCCCCAGTATGTACAAAGTTACCTCTTCGTTGTAATGTGTGACTAATAACTCGTAATTAAGTGTCAAATTAATCAAACTTCCACTGCGATCTTAGTGGAAATTAGCTGTGTTCTTTGAAAGTAAAATACCGCACGTTAACAATTTTTACAGTGCAGGCCCCAAGTGAAGGCTTGGAAAAAATATNTGTTCTTTGAAAGTAAAATACCGCACGTTAACAATTTTTACAGTGCAGGCCCCAAGTGAAGGCTTGGAAAAAATATGTATTTGAGGCCGCAGTTTTTACTGGATAAAAACGGAGGGAAGAAGTTCTCATACGACGTGTACTAGTCATCTGATCAAAGTACCCTGTCGAATTGAAGGGACTGCGATTCCCTCTCAGGTGCTGTTTCGTTACAACTACAAATGAGATTTCAGGTAGTACTGCCTCTCACATAGGCAGCTCTACGTGGCCTGCTCCAGAGTAAGCTCACCTAGCAAATGGTAAGCTTAGCACCTGAGAAATGTGATGCAGAAAAATGCCATTCGGTAAAGGAAGTTAATATCTGTTTGGCATAGTTCACGTGGGTGAAGCCGCGAACAGAAAGCTTGTTAACCATATTTCGGACTTTGTGCCAATGGAAATACTGAGACAAATAAAAACGTTGAAGTAAAACAAGTTTAATTTCTATAAAATAACTTACCAAACTACTTTTTACTTAAAGTGAGTTAATTATTTTTGACGAGGCAACATTTTTTTCAATGTAGTCAACTGACTTTAATTTCGAAACATTTTTCATCACCTCTATATTTTGAATACATGTGTATGAACCCCACCACCTTTATTTTGAATGCGCATTCTGTTTTACACTACTTGCACCGAAACAGAAACTTTTCTAACGCCACCTGTCTTTTGTATGCAGCATTACGGTTTGCACTACAGATAAAAGTTATGTTACCTTAATCAAGAACGGCACACCACATCTCGTATACCCAGCTCAGTTGTTAGTATGTATTGGCATGCCATTTCACGGTTTCATCGAACATGCGATGTCGCCTTACTTCAGCAAAATGGAATATTTACATATTCTTGTCTAAAGAAAGTTTATGGTAGTTCAACTGAAAGTATANTGCCTTACTTCAGCAAAATGGAATATTTACATATTCTTGTCTAAAGAAAGTTTATGGTAGTTCAACTGAAAGTATATAAAACACTGAACAGGAATTTAGATTAGTAATAACAAGTAATAGTTACAATATGAGGATTCGGCAAGGGAGTATCAAGTCATGTTGAGCCACTCAAATACAATATATGACTGACCTGTATTTATCGTTGCTGAAGGCTGAATTTATGTCAGGAAGCGACGGGTGGCACGCCAAGCTGCATCTTCAGGGCATTTATTCTCGGCGTGGGTTCACAGATAGCCCCAGTTCGAGGTGTTGCCAAGCATTATATAGTTTCTTGGTGGCGCAATTATTCCAAATACAGTCCGCCGGGAGGAGAGGCCCGTTAGCTCTTTGGTGCTATGTTTTTAAAACTATAATTGTGGCCAATGTGTTTTAGGAGTTTTCTCCTGGCGCGGTTACTGACGCATCGCTGCGAAGCAGCGCATGTTCGCGTTGACATGATTCGTAAGAAAGGTACCTCAGTGCAAGAAGTCAAGAAGTCGCTCTATGGTTGGCGTGCACCTCGGAGACGTTAGAACATGGAACCGCTATTGTGTTACCAAAGCACTGAACTCGTTCGCTGTCAATAACAGCAGCTGACGACCGCCGATTGTTAATTAGGACTCGCAGGAACCGAAAGACAACGCGATGGAGCTGTGCAATGTCTTCCTGAAGGTGAATGGGACGGCTGTTTCGATAATAGACTAAAGACGAGGTAGACGGATTTTCGTCTTTTGCACATGTACCCATTACTACGTANGACGGCTGTTTCGATAATAGACTAAAGACGAGGTAGACGGATTTTCGTCTTTTGCACATGTACCCATTACTACGTAGACCACGATTTGTTTACAGTAATATCAAAATCACGTTTTCTAACGACGACGTGGATGATGGTTTGCATTTTGTTTCCATTAGACTCACCCTTTTATTAGAAATGGTTTACCCTAACTTCACTTATTTAGCTGCATTAAAAGTTTTGCCATCGAAAATGTAGTAGCATTTCGAATCACGTACTTATGAAGACATTTAACGCTTGTCGAATCAACGTGGTTTAGACAGTTCTAGAATGGTGAAAAAATTAGTGCAATTNGATGGTTTGCATTTTGTTTCCATTAGACTCACCCTTTTATTAGAAATGGTTTACCCTAACTTCACTTATTTAGCTGAATTAAAAGTTTTGCCATCGAAAATGTAGTAGCATTTCGAATCACGTATTTATGAAGACATTTAACGCTTGTCGAATCAACGTGGTTTAGACAGTTCTAGAATGGTGAAAAAATTAGTGCAATTTTGGGGCCCCCGTTGGACCCTGCACAGCTGACATGCGCGCCTATATGCTTACGACCCAATCCAGGGTGTACAACCTACACTCCAGATGTATCTGGTGAGTACCATCGATGAACTTATGGCTCCGTGGTACCAGGTACAGATGGGCGAGACTATGGACCCTGGTTGAATGACGTCAGTATGTCTTCACCTACAAGTGCCAGTATTTGCGACACATGACAATTATTGAAAAATATAGTGAACTAAGCGGAGTAATGCCACGTGTGTCAGGTACAGAATCTCACGGGTCCAGCAGGGACGAGGATCTTGCGTGTTTCGGGCTGGATTCAGGCGCGGACGTCGGGCACCGCTCATTTCCGGTTCATGGCTATTGAAAGGCTGTGTTTTGCCGGGGCAGGATGCTCCAATTAATTAAGGCTTGCCACCAACATGTCAGCAAGTATTTGGTTTTCAAGAGGAGAGTTTGCGTACGCCTCATCTGTCTTACGAATGTCTTCTTTCAGAAGACTGGAATATTCCGGGTTGGAATGTCATTCTCTGTATGCGGACATGAATGTTATGGAGAATGCCTAGAAACAGCATATATGTACATTTCACAGCACGAACGAAGACTCAAGACCCTGCTTCTCATCGTGGAATAAGTTTGGAGGCTTACCGTCGAAGAGTGTAGCTTACTTGACTGAAAAAACTCATCCACATTTTGGACAACATGTTCCTAAAGATCAGAGCATGCTGCAGTGCACGAGGTGGGGTAACAAATGTTAGTTTACAGGTGATTAGAATTTCTCCCATGTTGTCTTATTTCCCGTTACTATCTTGTTGCACCTTTGCAATACATATTTCTTTTGATACCATCCAAGTTTATTATTTCATTCTCTTCTCTCCTTGTGTGCTAGGAAGATAACCAAGTGGTGCGAAAATTGCTTTGAAGTGTGTACATATTCTGTGATGTCATTCGTTTCTATTTCACAATTTTTAATTCCTACGTTAGTAGTAATATCATTTAAAAATTACTAGAAACATCAGGGGGAAATATTACGAATCATTGTGCAAAGGATTGTATTAAATTGCTTAAGTATAACCACTAGGTTTATAACTATGGATGGAGTTGTATTGGGATATTTGTAAAAGCTNATGTATTAAATTGCTTAAGTATAACCACTAGGTTTATAACTATGGATGGAGTTGTATTGGGATATTTGTAAAAGCTAATAATTTTCATTCTTACAAAAATATTTAGTTTCTAAGAATGTTAGTTATAATGATTTATGACGAATAACGTTACGGAAAAACTTAAAGAACCAAAACCTATTTAAGTTCTAGAGAATTCCTTCTTTTTCGCGGTAGAGTTGGTACTACCCTCGTCAGGTAAAGGTAGGTTGGGAGCGCATGAGCTCTGTGAGCTGCCTTGAATTTCTTGTGAAATATTGCGTGATTCAACATTCTGGCTTTTAGCATATTCAGCGATGCCGTTTTATTGCCCGCGGAGTCCCAGTAAAACGAAGCTCTTGCTTCTTTCCGCTTCATTTTATTTCCAAATGTAGATATCCATTTATTTTTTGATTCCCTCACGCCTATTCCTCGTTTTCTCTTCAAGACCCATTTCTGCCATTTCACTCCACGACGGAGGAATATGTAAAAATAAGGGCGCGTTCTGTGACATAAAGGGACTGCATTTTACGAGCCACTCCTTCTCTCCANCGGAGGAATATGTAAAAATAAGGGCGCGTTCTGTGACATAAAGGGACTGCATTTTACGAGCCACTCCTTCTCTCCAGCTCTCCGGGTCGAAGTCGTTACGTGGAAACTTTCCACATCTTCTCAGGACCCAGCATCTCCCCATTTATCCCACTTGGGAGGAATTACGAAAATACTGCTCATGCCGGGAGGCGGCAGTGACGTGTCTACAAGCATCTACTTCCACGTGCTCGTCAGACCGCGTGTGCTGAATGAAGGTTGTCCCGCTCATGGACAGAAGTACTACGCTCCTCGCGTGCCCGAACAACTACGAACAAATATTTCCTATTACAGCATTGAACTAATTTGGACCTTGTTCGAGAATCATGGCGGCTGACATTATAAATTCGGAATTTTATTTGCCTACACTCATTATTTAAAAAGTAACCTACTTTTTACTTCTGAGGCCCTATGTGTATATGTTCTATTTCATCGGAAAGAAACTTCTTACAGTGGCAATGCTATAGTCCATTCACGGTTAATTCCATCTTTTTTGAAGCCCTGCTAAAGATCTTCTTTCTGGATATCTCTCCACCTCATGCAAACAGCTTTAACTAAGTGTTGAAAAATGCACCAAAAGGAAGCGCACCGCATTTGTGCGTATTTACTTTAATAATATCTTACCTAAGAACTATTCCTTACTAGGCATTATCAGCGCACATATTTTCTCCTTGTTTTTATTTTTATAGTTAATATAAAATAAATATTTTAATTTATAGGTAAAATATAACTAGGTGTTCAATTTAACCAAAAATAAGATACTTTTACGTTAACAGAAGAATAATACGATTATGATACATGACATATTTAGGAGAGAACTAAGCATGTCATACATATGTTCATTTTTCAAAGGGCTGATTAAAAAAGTGTAGGGAAACCGCGAATAGACTATAATTGGCATTTATCAACGCGACATACTGTTTTATCGACTAACAGAAAGGAGGGTGTCATAACACACTTATTTAATTTTTACTTATTTGTAGGAATAACAACTTTAGTTCAGAACCGCTTACGCTGATAAACAAGCGTGCATCTCAGTTGCAATATAACATCTGCGTTAGAGAGTCTACGCGCTCACACCATAAACGGCAGTAAAGATGGAAGAATGATNTCAGTTGCAATATAACATCTGCGTTAGAGAGTCTACGCGCTCACACCATAAACGGCAGTAAAGATGGAAGAATGATATCAGTTTAGCACTCTAGTTTACGATACCAAACGGTAGGTTGCTTCGAGTCGTCAGCTTACAGCATTTTTGTGCACCTCCAATATGCTAGAAGTTTGTGCAGTGCGCTCGTTCTCGAACGATTACTCTAAACTTTCCGCGGTGACGATGGAGGACAAAGCGACATAGTTTCATATTAATAACGGAAGGTTGGTCCTATTAGGACGGAATGGATATTAATGCAAAATTTGTATCTTTAAAGCCATATAAAAATGGTTGGAAATCGGTATTTTAATGCAGTTTTTATATAACTATAAATTAATTTGCCAACAATGTTGAACACTCGGACCCTTCATAAACACTTTACCTTCCTTACCGTTCGATCAGAAATGATCCACGAGCGATAATTCCTACATAATCCTCCGAGTGCTGACAGACTGCATCTGTGATTTGATTGGCACGTGATGAACACATGCACATATCACAGGCTGCCGTCTTCGCATGTGCTCTTACTTAGCGATATGCTCTTACTTAGCGATATGCTCTTACTTAGCGATGTGCTCTTACTTAGCGATATACCGTGTTCAAATTTTCAGCGTGGCTTAAAACAGACGCGGTTATCCTCGTGAAATATCATTGGAAATATAGGAACTCAACCAGACATAACCTATTAATTTGGGACAATTTTAAATATAAACTGGGGATTTACAAACGAATTTCAGAGTTTCGTGTGAGTTATACTGTGCTACATGTAAAGTCCCGTACGTAAACAATAATGCATGCAATTATTTTTTAAACCTAACAAACACCACTGGGTGAGATAAGGTTAAACACTTGTCTTCAGTCGAACAGTTAGCTCCTGCTTGAGAAAATATACCGGAAGCTACTTCACTATACCTACGTGTAAGTAGTCGTAAATATGGTAAGTGCCGGTCGTTTCTAAACCACGCTTACGTCATTTACTTGAAATCGGTCGATGTAAGGTGCTAGTTAGTTTTCTACTCTTCAATAGTGAAAGCAATTGAAAAAAGGGGCGAGCAATATTTTTTATGTAAATATTTTTACGAGAACGAAATAATTATGCAGTTTTGATAAGTATCTACTCTCACAACTTTATACACGTGAAGAAATTTTGCGGTATGCCATTGTTTTTAATTTTCTATAATTGTTAAAAATGATATGTATTCAGATTTTATTTCCATTATTGATTGCGTCGGTTGAATTTTCTTATTAACTTACATTTAGACACCCGGAAACTATACATTTATCTGAATACCTGATTATTATGTAACAGTTGGAAACACATTAGATATTTTCTTGCACCTTAACTTCATGATATGTGCGTGCAGCGGTACGAAATGCTTTCCTCTGACAGAACCACTGTAGTTTGAAATTGGCTGTTAAATGTAGATAGGGAGCAAAAGTTCCCGTGAGGGAAATCTGAGGACATTAACTGTACTGTCGCGACAAACAGTCGCCGTTTAATCCCCGCTAATGGCGCCGTAATCTCTGGGGCGCTAAGGATATATAAGGACAATCAAATGGAAGAGAAGCTCTCTGTTTGCACTAAGCGAGGGGTAAGATACACCAGTTGTACAAGTGAGACATATCGCATCAATAACCCAACACCAACGCTCCTTTAGGGAAAAACAGAAGTTGGTTGAATAAATATGTATATTTAATTCATAAAATACGTAAGTTATGTGCGTTCATAGTAAAGCAATAATTCCGTATTAAACTTGGTGAAAACTAACTTTATAGTTTATTAAACAAAATTTAAATACATTTGGGTTAATTTTAAAATGTAATTGCAACATAAATACAGTAGTAGTGTGACTTGTGGAACTTCAGTGCGGAACACTTTAACACGGTGGGTTGTGCAAGAACAAATGATTGGATTTTAGTTATATTGATCGTGTTATGAGGCAACGTTCCTTTGTTGAGTAACCGCAACAATTTTACATATTACATTTTTAATCATTAAAATCATGTGAAAAGAAATACATATATATATTGTAGTGTGCGCTTTCACTTTGTACGTGTTTTCAGATTATATTTCTCATAAGACGCCTGAAAAAAAAATATTTTCAAGTATTTGATAATTATTATTAATAAATTTACCTTATAAATTCTTATTGATCCATTAACTTTAAAATTNGTATTTTCAAGTATTTGATAATTATTATTAATAAATTTACCTTATAAATTCTTATTGATCCATTAACTTTAAAATTAAATTTGAGTTTTGAGGTAGTCTTTGCAAGTTTTCTACTCAAGATTTAAAATTCTGCTTCTAGTAAAAGTTTACATTTTTAAATAAAAATTTAAATTTAAAATTTAAAAGAGATATTGTTAAAATTAATGCAGTTGAAACTATATTTCAGATATTTATACTTATATAGATTGATGTATTTATTTCCATGTACGCCACATCTCATTATTTCAAAACTCCACAAGAAGTCCAAAATACATGCATGATCTGCACGAAGATACCATAGATTCAGCACATGGACCGTAACGTACAATGAATTGGATTATATACAAGTTGCACATTCGCATTATCATTAGTTATACCTTCACGACCCTCTATTTGTTTCTCTTTCACTACCGTGCCACCCCGGTCACTACAGCTCTCACTCACGCTGACGTCAAATGTCATTATCGCGTAGAGATGTGATGTATAAAAGTTAAATTACTCTACGCCTTAGGGCAAAACAGTCAGCTTGCGGTTTATTAGCTATTTTCGTAATTACCTTATCCTTTGTACCATGGTCGGACAGCTAGATTTGGAACGGCATTCCAACTATCACTTCCTTCAGCATACCGACATTTTCTATAATAATAAGTGCGTTTGTCGGACAATACTAAATTATATACTAAACTGATTGCCATTCCATTATTAAAAATGTCTACACGCAGTTTACTTGATTGTTTGTATTTATGTTCCTCGGTTTTAAAATTATTACTATACTAAATATATGAAATGGTAGTAAGTTTTTTAATAACATATATTTATATATACACAATCAAGTGCAGTTTAACAAAATTGTTTAAATGAACAAAAATACGTAAATAATTTTATAATATGTCACTTGCAAGACGAACTAAATATAAAAGAATTTACTACTTTCTGTCTTNAAAATACGTAAATAATTTTATAATATGTCACTTGCAAGACGAACTAAATATAAAAGAATTTACTACTTTCTGTCTTTAAAGTTACATCCTATATCGTGAAGTAAAGTGTTTTTTTTCCAGATGTTGTAAATTTAATGGTTTGATGAAATATTCCAAATCTGCATGTATAAGTAAACTTTTTGACATCATTAGATTGCTTTTCTAAGATTTTAAATCAATTTTTGTGGCCAATATAACCGGATGATTTAAAAAGTATTTATGTAGGAGTTATAAACTAATTTTAAATTCCGTTTAGAAGATTTTTAGCGGAATATCAGTAATAGTAAGTGTTAAGTATGGAAATTATTTTATGAAATATTTTGAAAAGTACTTAATGCAGTGTTCTTGAAATTGTAGTATGTCAATAAGTCTTTACTTCTTGAAATACGTATCTTTATTAATCTAATTTGGAAAATTTCAGCGTCATAAATAAATGATAATGGTTGGAGGTGGATGGTGAATATGTTCAGATGTTTACAGTGTTGGAGCCCACGACGTCCGTCAGCCAAGTAGAGGTTGTTAGCAGTTGAGCGACTGAGAAAGTATTCCTTAGGATATGCATTTCTGCCCATTTAGCATCCTTAAACCAGATGCAGAACTGGGATTGCCATGAACCTGCTCNTTCCTTAGGATATGCATTTCTGCCCATTTAGCATCCTTAAACCAGATGCAGAACTGGGATTGCCATGAACCTGCTCACTGTATTCACGCGTGAACCGAGTGTAGCTGTGAAATCGTCAACTGATGTGGTAAGACTTGCCGAAAGTAAATTAAGGCAGTTCACACAAATGTAAACATCATACCTTTAATACGACTTTAAGACATGAACATCATAAACCACATTGCTGCCAACTTGGAGCATACAAGTCGGCGTGTGTGTTAGCATAAGCTGTTGGCAAGAAGAAAATGTTTCGAAAAGTTGACTTGAAAAGTGCTTATTGAATAGCGAAGCTGCTGCAACAACAGGTGTATGTTGGCAGGGTCAGCATGGATGAAGCGGGAATAGGCTGGTACCACGTGAAGCAGGCTGCTGCCTATCCCTGTCCTTCCCATCCTTCTCGTTGTGTGACGCGGTGTTCTGAGGGGAAGGACAGCAGTCGGCGCCAGACAGAGGATTCAACTAGAGTATAGTCTATTTGCGGTTTCTTCACACTTTCTCAATCAAACCTATGAAAAATCACTTCATGTTTGGCGTGCTTGCTTGTTTCTTAAATATATCATGCATAACAAGCGTTTTATACGCGTGTTAACATAAATATACCTAATTTTTTGTTAAATTTAAAATTTTCTTATTTTTTATTAATAAATTGTAATATTTCTTTTATAGTTAATATGAATAAANTTTTTTGTTAAATTTAAAATTTTCTTATTTTTTATTAATAAATTGTAATATTTCTTTTATAGTTAATATGAATAAACACAGGGAAAAAATAGAAGGGTTGGTAATTTTGAGTTATAAGTAGTTCCTCTGCAAAATATTATTGCAATGAGTACGCACGAATGCGGTGCGCTGTCGCTTTGGTGAAAATTNAATAAGTAGTTCCTCTGCAAAATATTATTGCAATGAGTACGCACGAATGCGGTGCGCTGTCGCTTTGGTGAAAATTTGAAGACTCGATTAGGCTTTGTTGACAATACCTTATTTTCACAAAATCTTTAAAAATACAGCAATATCCCTTGTAAAACGCCTATTTGTAACGTTACAAGAGCCATATTTGTAACGTTACAAGAGCCATATTTGTAAAACAACCAGAAACATTTTTTTATCGACAAGGAATTACATTTTAAATCTGGAAGTCATTAAATTCTCTGATACTTATTTCACTCAAAACAAATTAATGTATTTGCCAATGACGAACTATTGAAAATAACCATTGAATTGGGCNCTGATACTTATTTCACTCAAAACAAATTAATGTATTTGCCAATGACGAACTATTGAAAATAACCATTGAATTGGGCGAAAATGTTTTGTTTTAACAGTTTTTTGAGTGTAAAATATTTCTTGCCATTTACTTTACTTTCAAGGGTCATCTTATCACGCTGTTGCATTATACCTGCGCCATTATTTTTGTAACCAACCAAACAGGCTATAATGAAAATTTGTTGGATTGAAATGCCAGTAATGGTCATTCCAACGCAAAGTTCATAAAACAATATTTTTTTAAATTATAGAACTTCATTTATGTAACTGTTCAATATACCCGAACACTCAAAGTCCTTCTGAAAAGCAGTATTTGTCCAAATTAATAACGTCCAATATTTTACAAAATGTAAGATTATGTTCTTCATTACCGAGTTAATAAACCATAATCAAACNAAATTAATAACGTCCAATATTTTACAAAATGTAAGATTATGTTCTTCATTACCGAGTTAATAAACCATAATCAAACCACTTATACATGTCTCATGCATAAAATATGAGGTGGTTGTGTGGTAAAATGCGTGTATTATAAAATAGAGCTTGCGGGTTCGTATCTACATGCCTGCGTTTTTTATAAATAAAATCCGGACGATTGTTTTTACAATATTAATTTTTTGTTACAGTTGTTTTTGAGAAGATTATGAAAATAATTTTGCTTCCACTTCTCAATAATTTAAGTTCAAATAAACGCCTANCATGCTGGTTTCTCCCACGCAGTTCTTCAGCATACGATAGATATGTGGCGGCTTCTGTGGTAGAAAATTTTGTTCCGACAGAATAATTTTTACGAGAATAGTATCTGAATAAAAAACGCGATTAACAAGAATTTGTTGGCTGAATTTATTTATCATACGGTGGGTCAGAGTTAGTGGTTTGTTACTTTTTGGCAAAAGGAGTCGAGCTGTCGTCGACATGGAATATGAGGTATGATTC
Source organism: Clitarchus hookeri (assembly GCA_002778355.1). Lineage (NCBI taxonomy): Eukaryota > Metazoa > Arthropoda > Insecta > Phasmatodea > Phasmatidae > Clitarchus > Clitarchus hookeri. The sequence continues at coordinate 17,394 of NQII01007946.1, read as the reverse complement.
CGGAGATGGATAGGCAAAAGTTACTGACGAGAGTGTTTGTTCATGTTGCCCATTCTCAATATGTTTTACGAAAGTTTTTTTCAAACAAACTGAGAACGTACAGAGTAAAATTTCAATACGGAGTGAGCTCAAGAGTGGACCGAGCAGTCCTGTTCGATATTTTGACACAAATACACTCTGACTGGACAGAAACCGTGCTAAAATTATATAATCCTGTCCACTGGCCAGTGTGGACAGTTGTGTAAAACCTGGTGAGAATGTTTACTCAGAACGCCGTACTGAAATTAAATCAAAACCCACGTGATGAAATTGTCATGATATTGGACCGCTACTAATGACAACATTCACTTGTATATATATACTGGGAATAAGTTTGTAGAATCACCGATATTTGAGTCAATAATCTGTGCAGTGGAAGAAAAAAAACTGGAGTGCGTGAGAAATGTTACTACTTTTTATCAAACAAAAACAGAGTTTTTCAGGAGTATGAGCTTCCAACAAAATATAGATATGCATCCAAGGGAGAGACACTGGTATGAGCGGAGCGCGTTGTCGATAATTTTTGTACATTTCACTGTGTTTTGTATTTGTCCTAAATATTCGTCCCAGTTTTCCAAAATGGCAAGGTGCAGGCCAACCAATTTAATGGATTTTGTAAAAACGTTCGTTTGAGAATTCTGGGCTCTGTGTTGTACTTTTATTTTCGCTGCTATAGTAACTGGAGAATAATTTGTTTTCTATTAGTTATACGTGTCACAATAATAAACACACTTTAATATTAGTGTGCTGAAATCGTAATTCATTATTAAAACGAGATTTCGGTATTTTAAAGGGTTATTGAAATATATGTTATTACTATATGCAGATGAAACGCCGGGACGAGCTACAACTTTTATTTACAATTGGCGAAATTAGCTACAACCACTAGCTTGATGTTGTAGATCATGTATTTTCCTTTTTACGAAAACTCAAAGAAAAAAGTTTGTGTATATTATGTTTTAAAATATTCGTACATATTATAAATCACAAAGTTTTGAAAATTTCTATTTCTTCTGTTGAGGAAGTTTTGTGCAGACCTGTATGTATTTCAGCGTGAGTCGAGTCAGTTACATGAGTGGTGTATACATTTTTATCAAATAGAGACTGTCTTTAAATACCAAGTGCTTTAACGGTAGGGGCACGGTGGTGTAGTGGTAAGAATACTCACCTCCCATCCAGACAAACAGGGTTCGATTCCTGGCGGGGTCGCTCCCAGATTTTCGCATGTGAGGATTGCGCCGGACGATGCCACTGTCGGCGGGTTTTCTTGGAGATTTCTCGTTTCCCTCACCTTGGAATTCCGGTGGTGCTCCATACTCACCTCACTTCATCCTCGCCGGCACTCAAGAAACGCCCAAATCTCTTCACTCTTCATTACGCCTGAGTAGATAGATTATGCCTGTCCGAATATAAGGACTAAGGGCTGCGAATCTGCGGATCGGCCGCCATATTGGAATTTACCATTTTTTCCTTGAGAATTTTCCTTTTTTCTCTTAAAGTCAACCATTTTCTTCTTTAAATCGGCATTTTCCCCTCAAAATTTCCCTTTATCTCTAAAAATTTCTTTTTTTTCCAAAAATGTGTGAAAAAAGTGCTTGCTTTCAATGTGGCTAACTGGACGCCCATAAATTTTTTTTTCGAACCTTTTCAAAGATTTGGGGCGCTTGCTTAATACTTGTAGGCCACCATCCCGTCTCCCGACCCTAGTCAAGCTCATCTTACCCCTTCCCACCAGCCAATCATGAAAAATCAAGAAAAATCACAAACATGTAAAAAAAAATTTCTAAATTCAGTAACAAATAATATTAGACGCCCTTCCGTTGCTCAAACCACCATCGCCATCCCCTCACTATATCTCCCCACACTTTCTAACAATTCTTATAAAATTTAAATAATATAAATTTTTTTTTTAAATTGAGGAACATAAAACGTTAACCTCACACTCGCCCCACCTATCTAACCAACCACCCACCCCCTCACCAAAATCCGCCCAGTCACAAAAATTCGGGAATGATCGAAAAAAATTGATTCTTATAATTGAAGAACATATCACTTTAACCTCATTATCACCCCACAGCTCTCACCTCACTCCCTTCCCTTCACCAAAACATGAAAAATCACAAAAATGGAGAAAATTCTTAAAAATTCAAAATAATAAAAAAAAATATTTAAAGATGTACATGTAAGAGGTCCGGGGTTCCATGACAGGTGAATCGACTAAGCTCCTGACACAACCGGTCCTTGCCAGGTCGTCCAATGTCTATCTCGTCAGCCATGTTGGATCCAGATTACTTTGATCTGTGACCTTGTTCTTGAACCCACGCACATGACCTTAAATGACCTTAAACCCAAAAATTCCAAAAAAAAATCCCAGAAATTTATAAAAACAAAAATAATTTTATAAAACCAAAAATGTAAAAAAATTATTTTTACATATATTAAAATTTTTTTTTTTTAAACTTACATTTCTGGACATTCCCACTCTCCATGTGCAGTATACAATTGGCCGCGCCAGTGTTTGGGAGGCTACCTTTTCTAGGGCAGAACAGTGGTGGCCATATTGGTTTAATAGGCATAGGGTATGTCAAATCGAAAATATGTGTTTTTAATACCCGATTTTAATAATTAATTGTTTATTAAAAATTACTTATTTATATTTTATTAATACTAAAATTATACTAAGAGTATTTTAGAAACATGCAAAAAACCCTCATTTGTTACTACATTTCCAATCTCCTCTCTTCAATTCTAAGTTTAATATGCCAGAATATGTAAATTATTTATTGTCTCGACTGTTATGTAGTTATAAGTATACTACTCAGAATTATTTTTTTTAAATATATGTGAATGTGACCAATCCAAGGCCTTCATTCCATTGGCAACTGCCTGCCCAAGGCATGTTATAATCATGGTATTGATCAGCACCTGCCATCACGTTTATATGAAACTTAGCATTAATAGAAATACCAATAAGTTTAAGTCATTAAGATTTGGAATGTTCAAGGGCGATAAACAGTCTTATGTCCTGTGCTCTTCTTCAATATCATCCACCAACCTTTCGCAATCTTTCCATAAATCCGCACCAGAATATGCACCACACACACTCACAATAAGCGACACCAATCCAGTCACGAATCCCTAACAATCCACACACCAATCCATTCCAACTCCCACCAATCCGTACACCAATCCACACATGAAACCACAACAATCCACACACATCATAATCGTAACCACATGCTCCAAAATCAGCACCACATGCAACACAATCAGCGCCACATGCACCACAATCAGCACCACATGCACCACAATCAGCACCACATGCACCACAATAAGCACCACATTCCCCATATTCAGCACAATATACACCACAATTAGTACCACATGCACAATATTCAACACCACACGAACCGCAATCAGNCATGCACAATATTCAACACCACACGAACCGCAATCAGCACTGCAATCAGCTATCCACACCAATCAACACCAATCTACACATGAATCCACAAACCAATCCACACACCAATGCACACAAAATACCACACACCAATGTACACACCAACCCATATCAATCCACAACAATCCATACCAATCCACACCAATCCACACCAATCCATATCAATACACACCAATCCATACCAATACACACCAAT
>NQII01007946.1:0-11592 GCA_002778355.1 Clitarchus hookeri | reverse complement strand
TTTCACAAACTTTTGGAAAAATGGAACATTTTGAGCGAAAAAAGCTAGAAAGGAGAAAGACCGATTTCAAGGGGAAAATAAAAGATTTTGAGGGAAAAATGGGAAAATTTAAGTGAAAGAACAGGAAACTCCAAGATGGCGGCGGATCCGCAGATCTGCAGCCCTCCACCCTTGTGAACGGATCGGCTAAATTTATCTACTCTCTTGGCTGGTGCATCCAGTGCGTTGCAGATGTTAGGTAGAAAGGACGTGATTCAAAAACTGTTAGGTAATATGCAGCAATGTCTGAACACGTAAAGTATTTAATAAACGTTTCGTGCCCAAAGATAAGTTATATTCTTGTTTTGATTTCAAATCCAAATATTATTTTTATGGGTGCGAAAATGGCTAAAACGGGTGTTTTCAAAATCACTTTCAGTTGATAAATTTTCTATACAGAAACTTTAGAGTTATCTTCAGACACATATCTTACTTTTTTATCTTTATTAGCGTGCCATAAAAATATTCAACTCTTCAAGTCACAAGTCACGTTCAGCCGCGTCGTTCGAAAGACTGCACGCCAATTGGGCGTCTGCACTTAGAGGCGACGAGGCAAATGACGAATGAGTAAAGAGTCAACATTAGCTCACGTGTGCGGTGTTTGGAAATGGTAAGGGTTAAAGGGTGGCTCAAAACTGCAGAATAGTTGCAGGCAGGCGGAACCCTGACATTTATGTATTTCTGTGTGAAATTTTGAGTTGGTTTTGAATTTACGAGGTGAATGCCGATGATAAATATCCATTTACAGGCCATATCATTTTATGTATCATATTTGTAATCTTTGGATGTTTGATGAATACATTGGTATCATAAACTGCTATTTTAGCATATGCCTATCTACAGTAAGACGCTGGAAAAGCTTGAATGTATAGAAAAATAAGAGAATGCCCATAACCAAAATAATAAAACAAACGTATGCAGTAGAAATTTTAGGGCAAAAAAATTTATAAAATTTGTGTAATTTTTTTTTAACTGTGTTATTTTATATGTAAGAAAAGACGGCGAACTTTTGGTCTACCTTTTTTCCTGCGCACTTCGGTTTTACTAATTTCGATTTTTAATTATTTCGCTTTATTTTGAGGGCGAAGGTTAAAAACTTTGTTGTGCTGCGGTGAATACTGAAATGACAGTTGAGCATACACAGATGTGTTTCCAGTGGTTGTCACATTGTAAAGTTTGTCGCCGTTGTTCACAGATGGCGTCATGTGATAAAATAAACTATACGATTTGTGTGATTATTTTCATTCCTTCTTTTCGCAATGCGACATGTTATTATTTCTTTTCGTTCCTAAGGCTTGCATCGCTCAGCTTTACATTTCATTACAGATTGAAATGTTTTTACTTCAGGCGCCTTAAAATATTCCAAAAATGTCTCAAAACTGAGAGTGGTCGAAGTACAACCGTCACTGTAATCTTCACTAAACAGGGAACTATTTTCATCCAATAAATTTCAGTGCAACTGCGTTCATTGATTTGTTTATTGCTGACATCAGATTCGAAAAACCGTTCACTGCTTCCTTAGGATCAAATTCTCTGGCGCTTTTATTATTTTCATACTGCAGGTAATGTTAGCAATGTCTTTGACTTAGTGATAGTATTTATGCACCGTTCAAAGGAATGACAATAACCACAGGCTCAAAACGAGGATGTTGACAATCACCGCATTACTCGCAGTTAAGTTGGCAGTGAGTCACCAGTAATAGTTCAATATCTTAATGCCTGGTTAGTCGCAATGTTAAAAATTTATGTCCCCTGTAAATCATTATGTTTTTGTTATATGCATTTTACAATACCAACTGGTGTGACTTTCATACATTTTTGTTTCTAATTATTTCACAATATAATTTGGTTGAATCATTATTTCGTTAGTCTGAAACATTGTTTTGTTATTATTCTGCCCGCGCTCACGTGTCAACAAAATGGTGTTTATCAAGAGCGTGATTTCAAGCAGCAGTTTATAACTTCTAAAATAAAGTATTTACTAATGTAATTACTAAAGCATTTTGATATATGTTTTGTGTGAAGTAGTAGTGTTAGTTATTGTTTTTGGTGTATATGGTCGTAGCTTTGTTTATATTTGTGAATTTGTTATGTTCTATAAAAACTAATAATAATAACGAACACTGCTTAATAAACATAAACGAGCACAACGTTTTTCTTGATTCTTCTTGTAAATATTATTGAACGTAATTCTTATGTCGTTAGGATGGTTTAAGACACGTTGCCTTATGTGCGAAGATATAAAAGCTCCGTGATAGGCCTATTTGAATGTGTTACTTTGTTATGATGCATACTATGGGTGAACCTTCGAGCTATTTGCGTATTTAAAGAGAAACCTTCGAAACAGCTTGGCATTGTTTTCATAAAGTAAGATTTGGGGAAGATAATCTCTCTTCAATTTACTGTGAATATCAATTGATAGCATAAAAACGGAGTAACCTGTTTAACAAAGATATCGTCGTGTTTATCTGCATCAGGACTTGGTCCACCAATATTTCTGAATATCTTTCTTGACCCGTGTCTTCTCCTTATGTAGTTTCCACAAGACGGCACCTCCGTTAAGCAAGTTCCACACTATCTTTTGATGGCATTTCCATATAGATTTGGTAAACAGGATATGGCTCCTAATCCTTGTTCTGGTTGTTGGAGCCAACAATTTTTGTGCCGAAAGGAGTTTCACTACAGCTCATAGTTGGAGAAACACAGCTACTTGAAATTGTGTTTTTGACACTTCTCGCAGTATAAATCTGGACAACATACGAACAAAAATGTGTAATTTTTGGAGTGACACAAGAATATTATGTAAACTATTAATAGGTACCATTTTTAATTCTGAAAATTTTATCACTTAAAAATGTACATGTTTAGAATAAAAGTAATACAGGCATGGTGAAACTGCATTCGTGTGCTTTCGCAACAAATTTAAAAAAGCTTTTTTTTTCTTAGTATTAAAACAGATTTGGAATACAAGTAACATGAATGTTTTCTGGGATGACTTCGTGTTATCCCGAATATGACCCAGTAAGAAGAAGGAACGAAGATACTGGGTCTATTAACTTTGGAAGTCACACAAACAATGAGAATGCAATAAATTATTCTTGTCGCTGAAAGGGTATCCAGACAAGTTCCGAGAATACTACAGAATGACGGAAAGAACGATTGAATACATATTTGTCAGCTTTTAGTGATTACCTTATCCGCCAATAAAACTTCAGGGAATGTATCACACCGAGAGAAAAGTTGACGGTAGCACTAAGGTATGTCAATGTTATGTTACAATTATAATCAAATTATGTTACGTCTGGTATGTTCCTCTCTCAGAACTCGCGGTTGGCTCAGTAGGTTGGTCACTGGCATCCCACCTCTGGGGTCCTCGGTACGATCTCAGGCCTCGCCGGTTGTGGAATGTTTCGGACGGGGGTCTCTCATGTATGCATGCGGTGGACACAGCCGTGGTGGTGGTGTCTCGGGGCTTTCTTGTTTCCTTCTCCGTCTTCATTCCGCCTCTGCTCTACTCCCTTCTTACCTCTTCCATTCTGTAGGCAGGCCGGAAGGACAGATGTGTCCCTCGAGTAGGACAGCCGGCTCCACTAAGCGCCATCCTCCTCTCATCCAAGTTGACCATGCCTGAAGGTGGGAGCAACATGTCTAGGTCTAGGTCGAAAGAATAGCTTTATATTTCAAAAAGTACTTGGCAAATTAGTACATGTAAGTATGTATCTATTCCGCAGAACGGGCCGCACCATTTTATTTCGTACGAGAAAGTAGCAGCACATCATATTTTACGACGGTTTGTATTGGCCGAGATCAACTGACGTCATAAAATTCTGGCACCCTCGATAGTGTTCGATTTTAGACACAACTCCAACTAGACTCAATGAAGGCGCTTCATTGCTGAAACTAAAATCAACTGAGCATACTAAATTTTCGGCTTTTGGGCACTGCATGATCGCCGGTTCTTACACTGAATCCATTACATCTACTTTCTTTTTAAAATAAATTCCATGCACTAAAAGGGCCTAATAATACACAATTGGAACAACAACAAACATATATAAAATAGAAACGAGCACAAGATACAAATAAATGCATAACATAAATAAGTACAAAATAATTCAGACAGGAACATAGATTAGATGTAATATAATTTGAAGAATGGCTAGATAGTAGAAGGGAATATGTAATCTACATACAAATCAAACACATTCAAGCGAATAACACACACGCGTACGCACACCTGCACACACGTGCACACACGCGCGTACATACTTTCACGCGCGCATGTACACACTTATATGTACGCACATTATTTGTGGTGTAAACCTCTTATTTTGATCCACTGAGATTTCTCAGTTAGTATTTCTTTCTTTCTTAAAATATTAAAACTTTTAATATTTCTGTGTTTAACTACAATCTGTTCCACGCTTTTGAAACAATAGTAGCGAAGGAATGTAAACAGTTTTCAGTTAAGTTTAGTGGGATTAATAACTTTTTATCGGTTTTAGACTGTGTATTTGCCGGATGGCGTATATTCTGGCAAGAAAAATGCCTGTACAGATACGTATTTGGGTCTGGAAATAGGCCTACTTCGGATTTTGTAGAGCAAGAACAAGGAATGAGTGGTTCTTCTTTTATCTAGCTCAAGCCATTACAGCTGCTTGAGGCAAGGGCTTATATCATCACGCGTTTTTAAAGAATGCAATCAATTACATACCTTTCTACATAGGGAAGTTAAATGAGTCGCCCAAGACAGATTTTCGTCAATAATCACGCCGAAACAATTTACAGTACTTAAAATGTGATATTGCGGAAAACAGTTTTTTTGAGAATAGAATCGAGGACTGGAAAACCTATAAGGATGCATTGGATATTCGCAGGATTTGCGGTGAGGCAGTTTTGAAAATACGAGCTTTTTATTTCTACAAAATCCCTATTTACGTATCCTACAGCTCCCGAAACTTCAGTTTTATTAAAGTGAATATATGTTTGTAGGTCATACGCGAAAAGGTGATGCTTAGAGAAGGATAGGATTTTGCTGATGTCATTTATAAATACACAGAATGATAAGGGGCCGAGCAATGAACCTTGGAGAGCTTCAAATTTTTTATGGTACCAATAGGACTTCTGGCCTTTCATTACATCACACTGACTGCGATCATTAGGTATTATATAAACCATTCACACACATTTACCGAAACATTATAAACAGGTTGCAATTTTGCTAGCAGGAGTTCATGGTCCACAGCATCTAATGCTTACATAAAATCTACTAGGCATAACTAGGGACTGGACAATTTGGGAATTCATTTTAAGTCAAGCTAGATCTCAAACACATGTGAATTTCTTTTATATTTGAAATTGGATCACACGCCCGAGCCAATATGAGCACTAAAAGTAAAGTTTCACCCCATACCGCGCCACCTGGCGTGAGGTAAACCTACTATATGCTGAGGCAGTAGCCAATGAAAAGAAAGCGGGTGCTTGAAAATACATAGGACTGTGGAGTCTAGCCAATACAGGTAATTTAAAAGGTGCATTTACCTGTCCCTAGGTGAAAAAGTGTTAACATTCGGTCATCGATGGCTAGACAAATAATATCAATAATATAAATTAGAACATTAGCTCCTGTGCTTGGTTCCAAATTGCTGGAAAAATGCTGTCAGCGAATATTTTGGTGGAAACTGTCGATACAGTCCTTATTAACATCGAGATCTTGAGAACCGATGGTGATAAAGTAAGGTGAGTATTGATCACCGCCAGAATACAATGGCGGGGGGAAACGGCAGATCCTCGATAAAACTCGCCGACCAGAAGTATAGTCCGGCAAGATTCCTACATGTGAAAATCTGGGAACGACCCCAATTGGAATGGAACCCGGTTCGCCTTGGTGGGAGGCGAACTCTCTAGCCACTGCGTCACCTCGACCACAGGAACAGTAATGAAGAATGATGTTTTGTTTATAACCCAAACACCAGCTGTTATAGGCATTGTTAATGCGGACGGTCCCCCACTGGGCAGTTGGTCACACTCGTATGCCCCGAGACCATCGCACTCGGACGCGCCTGTGGTCCGGCCGGGTACCAATCTTGGAAAATGTATGAATGACCTGCCACCCTAGAATCGGTTTCCCCGCTAGCATTTTAGTTTGGCAACACGATAATCAGCAGGCACTCATCGCCCTGCAGGAAATCCTTGCATTCCAGAGTGAGGGACCGAACACGGCAGTGAGACAGAGCGACGATCGACAAATTCCTACCTGCAAAATACCCGCTGGCAAAGAGAAGCAAAATTTCCCGTAATTCGAAGGTATCATTTGCCGTTAAGATATATTTACACCGAAATTTATATATAAAATCGCAATAATTAGTTGATCTTAACAAGCAAGCATATATTATTTTATGAATACATTATACACAAATTCTAAATTACCAATATCNTCTTAACAAGCAAGCATATATTATTTTATGAATACATTATACACAAATTCTAAATTACCAATATCACGCAAATTGCTAGTAGTAATTATTAATTTTCTATAAAACCATATTTCATCACCAAGCTCAAACTCTATCTTCTTACACAACAAAACAAGGGGTGAATAAATACTAAGCACAACGGTCTCTTAAATAACACCTTCGTGAACAGGCGCTGTCTTCCAATAAATAATGTTCCGTGGATCCAATGCAGACACACCAGTAAACAACGGATTAGCAGTAAAAAAGTTAACGAAAAAAAAAATTGTAAGTCTACTATCAACTTTAGCAGTTACTACTTGCAAACAAAATCTATATAACTCTCTTCTACTCTTAACTACTTTTTGACACTATGTGTCATCATCCTTATCTACATCATAATTTACACTTTAAATATTACGAAACACTTGGCGTGGATAATATATTCTCGTGCAGGAATGTCTTCGTGGCATGTTGGATTTTGCCATAAGGATGTTCACTCGCGGTCACAACACTTTTTCTAAGTGGGGCGTGTGTGTGTGTGTGTGTGTGTGTGTGCGTTTATATATATACTAACTTTTACCCGCGGCTTCACTCGCGTGGTTACAGTAACAAACTTATAGGGAGAAATAACGGTATATGTTAGTAATCAAACACTGATCATAAACACAGAACAGAGCACTAACGATCTCATTTTTTGGTGCTAGATTAGCTCTTTTGCATAGCCACTGGTCGTCGTTTATATTTCTTTATAGATCTGTGTAAACAATAGCAATCAGTTCGGTATCACTCTGCACCAATGATTAAAATCCTCCGTTAGTCACACACAGACCTCGGCATTGTTTCTAACCACCCATCTCCAACTTTTAATAGTGTATCAGCATAATGTCCTGTATCAGCGTCATTGTAGAGGTGCACTNGTGTATCAGCATAATGTCCTGTATCAGCGTCATTGTAGAGGTGCACTCTCATATTTGTCGTCAAGCTGAATTTCTAGACATTTGCCCATAAGCTTGACGACTTGAGACAGTCTTTGATTTCATCTGCAGGTATGCCCCTCTGAATCACCGGTAGTGTTTGGCGGAAGTCACCACCCAGTAATACAACCATTGCTCCCATAATGTCTGTATTGTTTCGTATAACCTGTAGAGTTCGCTTTAGGGTCTTTATCTCTTTTTTGTGTGACATTGTGCTTTCGTCCCAAACTAACAACTTAACATTGACGCAGCATTGTACTCCGAGCGTTGTTTTTACTAAAATATTTTTCCTGAGCGAATGAGAAATTTTTTCGGTATAGAAAGTACCCTATGTCACTTCCCGGCCCTCCAACTATCTCTCTGCAAAAAATAAAGTCGATCCGTTGCGACGTGAAAGAAGGACAAACAAACAAAAAAACAAACACACTTTCGCATTTTTAATATTAGTTAGGATATAAACACACAAAGAAATGCCCATGTCCCTTGCCTATGTCCACTTATGTACCCTTGCGGTGGCCCTTTTAGGGTGTTTTTTTGCAAATGTATGTACATCGAGCGTTAGTACAGTATGTAAAGAGGTTTACACAATTGAGAAAAAGCAGGCAGTAAACAGCAGGCTCCAAAATTTTACATAACAGTTTAATAATCCTACTGCCCATGTCACATCAATATAAATACAGTTTACGGTGCGTTATATTAAATGAAAATATAAATTTGGGTTAATTTGAGAGTGTTTTTAATGTCGACCGTTGTTTTTAGCAGCAGGCCGACACAAATAAATATGAATATTAGTTTTTAAAATGAAAATTGAAATATGTGTTTTTTAAACCTTTAATCATCTATGATTACCTTTATTTAACACTTTGAAATGATTTCCAGTTGTTATTTAGTGGGGTTTCAGCGCAACCTGGATGCTGGATGCGGACAAACGCACAATACTGCTTTTCACCACGCTACACGACGAAGTGGGCAACATTTTATTATACATGATGCATGCTTTTAAACGATTATCACAACATGGCGGTTCGTGTTGTCAGTCTCGGGTTGTCACAGTGTGACCTGCTTGTTACCTACTTCTAAATGTCTGGCAAACTGCAAGTATTTGAGGTGAACATACATTGAGTACGGTCATGTACGAAAATATTTTATTGGAGATATAGTTGATTCCGATTTTTGCATGATGTGCTATTTAGATATGAAGATATATAACACACAGAAGAATTTTAATTGCATATCCTGTATTATTTTTACCTGAGAAATGATAGAACTCTCTCGGGGATCGCACCTGCAATACGTTATTTTCAAGGGTGATGCACTGTCTCCAGCGCCGCCAGGGTACATCAGTTATTTCCTATGAACAATTTCAGTAGCATATGTAAAAAGTTCGTATGTTTTGTCAAGAGTGGTGCAATTACAATAATTGTAAGTGCTGAGTTGCTTTCTTGGTCACTTATTTATATCATGCACGGAAAGGCTGGACGGTCATTGTGGTCTGTGCTTCCGTTGAGTTCACATAGATAGTTACGAGATGCACTCGCTGCCTCCAGGTCTTATGTATACGAAATATTTACACCAGTTTTTTTCTGTTGAGTTAAGCCTGTTCTCTTTATTTTTTGGATCTCGCACAACGTCGGTCGGGTAGGACGCGTTCTGCTGCTAGTGTTGTGAGTGTTAGCTGTACTCAATGTTGTCCACTTATCGTTCACGCACTAAACAACTGTATTTTTTCGCCTAACATTAGGTACAGCGCTCGATGCTTGTGCAATATACACTATTTGTTAATTGCTTATAACAATGAGCTTTTATAAATATAATTTTCCATACCTGTTTGCATCGGCACGTAGCAGTGACATCTCTCTTGTGAGACTAAATGTTTAAATTTATATTGTTTTGTGTCAAGCGAAGGAACACAGTCTTTACAAGTCGCTTAAGGTTTATCGTACTTAATGCATTGTACTCATTTTTGGGGTTGGCCCTTGTGATCAATCGTTCTTTTTCATCTTGGCATGATACCATTACTTATATCACTGTTATGGGCTGTGGCTCCTTCGCGATATTATATACATGTATATACATTGTGACTCGGTATGACATCATGCTTACATATATGCCATTCCTTTATTGTTTGTTACGTGACTGATTGTTTATTTACACGACGGTTTCATATATTTTACACTCGGTTTCCCTGATCCTCCTGTTAGGATGCCGGAGTTAATTTATACTATCGCGAGCGTGTTTTAATGTATCCTGTGATTACGTATTTTTGTTATCGGTGCTAATGTATATCCCTTAATTTGTTCAATATATAGCTTGATGTTAAGTGTTACCCATACTAACGATGACTCGGTACGCCGCTCCTTGTGCTGGACTGATGGTGTTCGTTTATATTACTATGTATGTATTTTACCGTTACCCACGACTATATACATCATATACAGAGCACATTTGTATTTATCTTGATTTTTTTCACATATAGTTGATATTGTATATTACCCATACAAACGTTTATTATGTATATATTTTCACATTTATGTATACCGCCTGGATGTCGGTGGGCGAAGGGAGGCTAGCTGTCGCTGAGGGGGATCCGAGTTGGTAGACACCTGCGGTAGCAGATGACAAGGGCAGCGGTGGTTTGTTTGACGAGTTCGTGCAGGCCGATGTGTATGTCTGTGCTATTTCAGACTCTACACACCTACGTGCAACGGCAATTTTGTGAAGTGCCTGTATGTATACCTTTATTTACTTTAGATGCGTGGACGGTTGTTACATGTTCTCGAACTTAAAAGGTTTGGAAATACCGACCAACTACGCTTATAACAGTGTTTTAGGCCTACTTGTCCCAATCTCCTTGATTGCAGTGGGGAGTGATGTCTGTGATATGAATATGATGATCGTACCTTCTGTGGGTCGCAAATGTCGGGCTACTATGCTTATAAGTGGGCTTAAAGTGTACTTGTCCCTACCACCCTCTTTGTCATCTGTAGTGATGCCTATTTTCTGAATTTGGAGACTATAGACTGGGTGGGTGGGAAATGGTTGCCAACAATGCTTATACGAGGTTTTAGGGCGTTCTTGACATGACCATCCTGTTCGTTGTCGGCGGCGATGTCTATATTATGAATTTGACGACTATAGCTTTGGTGGACGGGAAATATCGGTCGACTAGGCTTATAAGATGTCTTAAAATTTACTTGAACCTACCACCCTGTTCTTCAGAGGTGATGTTTATTATATGAATTCGGTGGTTGTGTAATGGTGGGTGACTATATCTATAAGTGGGTTTAGGGTGTGCTTGGCCTTGCGGCCCAGTTCATCGTCGGGGGCGATGGCTATGTTTTGAATTTGGTGACTATATCTTAAGTGGTTCGAAAATTATAGTCAACTAAGCTTATAAGTGCGGTTAGGGCCTACTTGACCATTGCTGTCCTTTTCACTGTCGGGGTGATAACTATGTTATGAATTTGGTGATTGTATCTTAAATTGTTCGGAAATTACAGCCAACTATGCTTATAAGTGGGCCTAGTATGTACTTGACGTGGCCTAGTTCATCGTCAGGGCTGATAACTATGAATTTGGTGGCTGCATCTTAATGGTTCGGAATTTACAGCCATCTACGCTTATAAATTAGCTTAGGGCATACAAGTGGCTTTAGGACTTACTTGGCACGCGCGGGGTTCGACTCTAGGCTAGTGTGCGAGGGCTGGCTTCGCTCCATGTCGTGCAGTTGGAATGTCAGAGCATGAAACTCGTCCACAAGGACGCCAGGTGAAAGGAGACCAGAAGGAATATGAAAAAACCAAGGTTTAATGACAGCTGATGAGACTCATCCCCTACAGGGTGCTATGTGTAAGGAGACCAGAACGAATATGAGAAAATCAATGTGGAATGGCAGAGCATGGGTCTCGTCCTCCGCCAGGACGCCAGGTTAAGGGAGACCAGAATCAATATGAGAAAACCAAGGTGCATCACACGACGGTGGTCAGGGAACATCAAAGATGGATGGCTCTAAAAGCAAGAGAGGGGAAAGGGTGAAAATAAAGGAATTTGGAAGGAATATGAGAAAACACCCCAAGGGATAGAACGAACGAGAGAGGGAGAGAGAGACAGGAAGCGATGAGGGA
>NQII01007945.1:59608-87596 GCA_002778355.1 Clitarchus hookeri | reverse complement strand
TTCGCAGTTGTGTTATCGTAATGCATGGTCTCCCGGCAGATCAAGATGGCGTCACTGGTAGTGATGGTGGTGCTGCTGGCAACGCTCGCGCTGGAACAAAGATGGCTGCACGAGGCGGAGGCGTCCCCAACCACGACGCGCAAGGTGGTTACGGAGTCCTGGGTGAAGCAGCGACTGGACCACTTCAACCCGGCCGACATCCGCACCTGGAACCAGGTCGGCGCTACAGATACTGCATTTGCACTGTACATTATACCATGTAAAATAAAAAATTANTCACTGGTAGTGATGGTGGTGCTGCTGGCAACGCTCGCGCTGGAACAAAGATGGCTGCACGAGGCGGAGGCGTCCCCAACCACGACGCGCAAGGTGGTTACGGAGTCCTGGGTGAAGCAGCGACTGGACCACTTCAACCCGGCCGACATCCGCACCTGGAACCAGGTCGGCGCTACAGATACTGCATTTGCACTGTACATTATACCATGTAAAATAAAAAATTACTCACAAAAAGGTTACGAATATACATGCAGAATGCATAAAAGGTATGGAAATGCATAAAGTAATCATATCCGTTAGACTTTCCCAATGGTACCTATATAAAGCCAAAATGTGACCTTCCAAATTTTCTTACAAAAATTTTTTTTTATCACAGACAAATAAATACGAAAGAGCAACAGATTTAACTTAATGGTGTCTCTGACTAGGAAGGGTGTCTCTTTCACCACTACATCTTGTACCATGTGTGGCCCCCATGTGCATTGTGCAGGTCCTTAACACGCCGTGACATGCTTGTAATCAATGTGTTGGTTCCATCTACTGACGAAGGTCCCATGCCATCTGGGCAGGACTTGTGAGAACTGGAAGTGTTTCTGGAGGTTGGAGACGGTTATAAACTGCGATTTTCAGCTTGTTCCGGGCATATTCAATGTGTTAGTGCGCTCTCTGTTGATCACAAAAGAACTACACAACTCCTACCACCCAAACTGCAATATATCACAATATTCAAAACATTTTGCGAGGTGTATATATATCATCATTCCGAAACTGTTCTTCTTTAGAGAGATCGGTGAAGGCAAGAGTAAAGGGGTTAACAAAAAAAACTTAAGCACTAAGAATTATGCAGTATAACATAGAAAGTTTTCAGTTGCTTTGCCCCGAATCTAAGTATACACAATGAAGGTGAAAATTGTTACTGCTTAGGTTTCAAATTTAAAAAAGTTGGAAACTATGAATATCAATTCCCAAGTCTTTAAGTTTAGCCAATGACAGAAGAGCTCGCCTTTTAATGAATGCATATTTCAATCTTGATTTCGAATAACGAATATTCGTGTTTTATTTCTGTTGGCCTGCCTCTTAAAACGATTGTCAACTACAAGAATACTATTGAAAAACTGCTTCATCTTTTGATATCAAATAAAACATTGTAAAATGCTTTCCTCAGGATTGAACTAACGCAATACGATCGTTATGGTTTCAATAAATATCATCGGTTGACGAAAGTCGGTCCTATCTTAAAAGTTTTGAGGTACAAGAAATAGTCAATAAACCTTTGCGCGTAAATCATGTGGTCATATTGAAAATACCTTAAATATCCCGTAATAGAAGTTTTATGACTTCTGCGCCATATGTGACCTCAACTTATTCTTCCATTAATTATACCTCGTGGTTCTTTCGCAGAGATACTTCCGCAACGACGAGTACTACCGAGATGGTGGGCCTGTGTTCATATTCGTGGGCGGCGAGGAGCCAACGAAGACCTCCTGGCTGGAGGACAGCCACATGATGTCGCTGGCGAAGACATACGGCACCGCTGCCTTCTTTCTGGAGCACCGCTTCTACGGCAGCAGTCGCCCGACTGAGTGAGCCCTGCTTCTCTCTGGTGGCCTTTCCTCTGATTCGTGTTCGTCGAGCACAACGTCATACGTGACATCACAGTTGGGGACTTTAGGAAACCTTTGTTATGTGTCTGTCAGGCACATCCAGGACCATCGTCCTTGAAGCGACCCTCCTCGCCTGTGTGAACGAAGATCAAAGAGGTCAACCCGGTAGCCGGTGTACAGAATGTGTAGGTAGGGACAGTGTTAACTGCTAGCCATTCAGGAGAGTAGTTTCCAAGAAATGAAGGGCTTTTCGGCAACGGTACTTCAGACAAGCCGACCAAGATGTTCCTCCGCTTTTGAACGGCCTTTCCAGTGGTGTGTGTTTGTGCGAGCATCGAGTATGATGATGTCATGTGCTTGTGAGTATTCTGAGACGATGTCCATCTTCTCACGATCCGGCCTTCTTCACAACACCCCGAAACAGTCCGCCCATTGTCGTAGTGGATCAACATTTGTTCGCATACCATTGTCCGAAATAAAGAGTTGTGAGAATGCCCTGCCTTTCTTGGAAACAACTCTCTGCTCCCACCCCTTCTCCCCCCACCAGCAGGGCACCTGTTACACTATCCAACCCCTCTCACTCTGAAAATCAGTTAATGGGTAGACCTCTTTGATGTACACACACACACAGGAAAGGATAATCGCCTGAAGAAGGATCGCCCTGGAGATGCCTAACAGACACTAACAAGGGATTTCCACAACCAGCTGTTTGGTAAACAGCTCAACTGTGACGTCGCTATGACACTGTGCTCGCTGAACAAGAGACAGTGGAAAGGTGGCTTAAACTCCAAGGCTTTCGATCATTCATTCTTTAGTGTTGGAGGAAAAACTGGAGCTTTGTCTTGTTTGAATGCATCGATTGTCACTGACACCAAACTGAGAATAATCAGCACTATCGCCCCCTCAACCGTGAGGCTATCGACTATTCGCACTCTACATTTGGGACAACACTGCGGATGTACCTTGTATGGATATAACGATAGGCATTTAAAACCACAGTAAGCAAAATCAGCAGAGAAATTACAACAAATAAACCCTTAATTGGATTCCAGTGTAGCCACTACTAGATTTCAGTATTATCAAATATTTTTATTATATTACTATAGTTGTAATTCTTTCAGGCACAATCAAAATATTCTTGAAGTTGTTTCTTAGAAGGGATAGAGTTCTATATAGTGTTAACAGATCACTATGCTCTAAAAACTAGACACATTATTTATAAAAGTTGATCATAAAATTATAATTTCAGAATATTATTATTTCCATTACTATGTCAAACAAACCAGACTTCCATAAGAACCTGATAAAGAATTAAATAATCAAATTATTGGTAGTGGGTTTCACTGGTCGTAGCAAATTGTATTTAGCTCGTGTCGGAATGAATTTTTCATCAACTGTGTAAGGTTTCTTCTGTTGGGAGGTTTCCCTGGATAGCTTCGTGCAAATGTAAGTCTATCTCTTATTGACCAACTACTGTACATTGAGGTTGTTGGCATGATCAACCACACTGGTGAGTGAATATAAATTAGGATTATTTTACACTGCAGTCAGTTATAAGTGCTCGGCTCTTCAGTAGAACATAATTGTACAAATGGTTATCAAAACTTTCCTTTGTAAAACTAGAAGAAAAATTTGCATTTATACGACAAACCATGTATCAGTGTATGATTCATACAGTGGTACCTTTAGGAATTTTGGCAGTGTCGATCAAAATAATTAGTCGAACTATGCCTTCGCAGTCGTAAACTCACCAAAGGGAATTTCACATTCTTGACGCGGTCCTTTCAGGGCACTTCAGATTGTATATTACCCAATTGTGGCAGGTCATAGACGACTATCTTGATAAGTAAAATCCTTATCAGTAAAATTCTCCGACACATTTTTAATACAAAAGTTTTACTGTAGCAACACACTAATGCAAACATAAGCAAATGTGGATACAAAATTTTATCACTAGTTCAAAAATTAACACTTTTCACTTTTATCTTTATACTGTGGTATTTTTAATATGCGTTTATTTCACATAGGCTTTACTTTGCTATTTGCTTGGACAATGGACTAGATGGAACCCTCCTTACTGATGTAGCTGTTTTGTGTTTAAAATCTTTTGAAAATCATTTTTATGTGCGTTGAAGTGTAACGTATTTTTTTTGTTTTGATGGAAGTGTGCAGTTATTAAAATTACATTGATGATGAAAATACCAAACGTATGGAAAATCAGCTTACAAGAATTTTTTTACATAATTCCGAGAGTTTCACCTTTAAAGGTTATCCCACATAAATGTCAAATCATTATTTAATCACTAAGATATATTTTACCTGTAAAGGTTAAGTCATGGGAATGCCATAAAGCATTTTCTTTGATATCTGACTCTAGGCTCACCTGCCATTACGGTTTAACTAATAGCTATTTTTAACTAACCTCATCTTTAAATACTATATTTTATGCATCATATGATCCTAAAAAGGTTTACGATATAATGATAGTAAATCCGCCGTTAAATGATATGACCAGCAAACATCTATAACCAGCAAAATAAACCAGTAAATCTTTTCTATTATACTCGTAGACTTCGAGGTTTCTTGTGAGATATTTTCGCAGAAAACAGAAACACTTGCTCTCCACAGGGACCTCAGTAGCATCTCTATCATCTGGAGAAGAAGCCAAACTGGCAATTTTTTGCACCCACCCTCCAGAATGAACACCGAGTCAATTTACAAAATTTTCGCTGCCAAATTTAACTATGGATTTTAGTAGATCTAAATGGGGTCTCTAGTGCTAGGAAATAACAGAGATCGGATCTCAAGCTAGCCGCTGTCTTGTCTTCGCTATCAAGAAATTAACGTTGATATTCATTCACCATCTTAGTTCTGGGTAGTATTACTGAGCCAGAAAATTCAAGAAAGCCTATCAATTTTTTGAAAGTTCCAGTCACCATGCAGAATTGTTCGCCTTTATTATTCTGTTTGAGCATCCACAATGCTGGATTTCATTATTTAAATTTTTACCTTCAGATAGACTTCCCCTATCTTGGCTTTCCTTGTATCATACCTATGTATTCGTTTTTATTTTAAGTTATACATAAACAACTTAATTTTGACCATAATATTAATAAAAATTGTTTTTATATAATTCTTTTCTAGGAGTATTAATCCTTAAATCAATATCTTCGTGTCGCTTAAATGAATCCAAACATACTGTGTCTGACTGCTGCTTACTTCGGTTACTAGAGCTTCACTTTGTTGGGGAAAAAAAAATTGCTACTGAAAAACATGTCAGTGACTGTAATTTCCATAACGACCGATCCAGGATAACGGCCGGATGCTGCTCCAATACCTTACCCCTGGTGCCGAAACTCTTGTTTGCATCTACTAATATCCAGTCTGATGTAGCAGCATAACCTGCGTGCCATGACTTACTTGAGGATGTGTGGTGGTGGTGGTGGTTTCAGAGACGTGAGCACGCAGAGCCTGGCGTACCTGACGGCGGAGCAGGCGCTCGCAGACCTGGCGGACTTCGTGGTGGGGGTCCGCGGCAAGTCCGGCGCCAAGGTGGTGCTGTTTGGCCGCTCGTACGCCGGCAACCTGGCCGCGTGGGCGCGGCTCAAGTACCCGCATCTCGTGGCTGGCACCGTCGCCAGCAGCGCCCCGGTGCTTGCCAAGGCCAACTTCTACGGTAAGCCGTGTGACGACTACTACTATTTCTGTTTAAATAATCGCTTTCTTAAACTCCTGTTCGGGTCTCTGTTCCATGAACAACTCCTCCAGCTGGATGCTGGTGACAGCTAGCAGGCGACTCTAGATCAAGCTGCGAATAGTACAGTCAAATAAGGTGGAAAAAAGGGGTAAACCTCGGAATGAAAGTTAGAAAGCTGAAAATTTGCATACACCTTTTTTTTTTTTTTTTTTTTTTTTTTTTGACATTCTAAAAATTAGCTCAAAAGTCTCATTGAATATCGTGTCCACCCGTCAAGATATTCAAGGTCAAAGGTCGCGAAAATCTTTTTTTTTTTTACATATCTTCTTTCCTATGCTTCAAATGATGTTTGAAGTTATTACAAAACTTGTAGAGCATAACATTCTCTACAAATTTAGTCTTAAGTGATACTTTATATGATTAACTGTTCTCGAGATAGAGCCCGAAGAGTGGGAAGCACCTATCCGTATATTGGATAACGTTATGTCAACTGTGGAATTCAATGCATTGTACAGTTTATAAAATAAGTAATTTATAAAAATTTATAAAAATATTATTATTATTGGGGAACTTACATTATTTACTTAGTTATAAATAATATTTATAAATATTATTCATTAGTAAGACATCTGTTTTATAATATTTAGTTAATTTATATTAATAATAAGTAGGAAAGAGATTAAGTATTTCTTTTTCGAAGAGTGTAAATGCTTGGATATACCTAGCTATATTATTTCCCGAAACGGGGCTCCTAACACGACCAATCCTATTTATATAATAGTAATTTCGGGCAGATGCTCAATTGTTAAGACCGGTGCAGCAGATCGACAGCATATCTATCGTGTCTACTACCAGATCCAAACTTGGTTAGGGAAAGAATTAGAACCCGAGGAATGTGGGTGTATATTGCAAAACGAAATCCTGGAACCCACAACAACATTATTACCCCCAGCACCAGAATAACTACTCAGTACGATCTTCTGCAATTGCAAGAAAGGCTGTGGTGCGAGTTGTGGATGTAGAAAAGTAGGGTTGCAATGNCGAGTTGTGGATGTAGAAAAGTAGGGTTGCAATGTTCCTCAGTTTTTGGCCAGTGTAACGGACAAGCATACCTCAACGCTTCATCATAATCAAATGATCCTGATGAAGAAAGTGAATATGTACCTGAGGTCCTTGAAGCTTTAGAGTCGAATATAACAGACGACGAGGATGATGATAACGAACTGGAAAATTCAATTTGGGCTACCAGAAGAAGACGATGACGAACAAGAGGAATATTAAGCTGCATGCTTGCTATTGTTAATCAGAGTAACAAAAACAAATCCGCCTTACATTTCAACTTAAATAAATTGTAATTGATTTACGATAAACTTACGATAAATAAATATGTGATTACAATGTATTTAAACTATTTCATTTCAATATCTTATTATTAATATAAATTAACTAAATATTATCAAACTGATGTCATATTTATGAATCATATTTATAAATATTAGTTATAAATAAGTAAATAAATTACGTTTCTCCATAATAATAATATTTTCAGTAAATAATTAATGTTATAAACTGTACTATGCATTGGATTTCACTGTTGACATAAAGTTATCCTATATACGGATAGGCGCTTCCCACTCTTCGCTATCTATCTCGAGAACGGTTTATTATATAACATATCACCTAAAACCAAATTTGTAGAGAATTGTACGCTCTACATGTTTTGTAATAACTTCAATTANTATTATATAACATATCACCTAAAACCAAATTTGTAGAGAATTGTACGCTCTACATGTTTTGTAATAACTTCAATTATCATTTGAAGCATAGGAAACAAGATATGTACAAAAAACCGATTTTCACGACCTTTAACCTTGAATATCTTGACAAGCGGGCACGAGATTCTATGAGACTTTTGAGCTAACCTTTAGAATGTCAAAACAGAGATGTGTGCAAATTCTCAGGTTTTTAACTTTCATTCTGAGGTTGAATCTCTATTTGACTGGACTCGAAGTCCAGTCGCGAGGGAGGAATGCGAGAGAAGGGTCGCGCGGATAGTTAAGTAGTTGTGACATGTCACCTTGTACACTGTGTAAACAAGGAATTTGAAACACGAATACCGGCATGGAGGAGGACCAACACTAGCTCTGAGAAGAATCTATTCATGAGAAAATTAACTGTGAACTGGCTCTGCCAGGCTCGTGTTTCAAATCTCGTATTTACTCAGCGAACAAGGCAACACGCCGCAACTGGCCAGCCTCGCGACACTTCTCTGGCATTTATCCCTCGCGACTGTACTTCCCCAGTTCCCTGGCTTGACGTAGAGTCTCCTTGCCAGGTGTAACAGCACCCAGATGGAGGAGCTGTTCACGGAACTCAGGNGTTCCCTGGCTTGACGTAGAGTCTCCTTGCCAGGTGTAACAGCACCCAGATGGAGGAGCTGTTCACGGAACTCAGGCCCGAACAACTCCATTCACATGTTTGGTTCATCTAGACATTGACAATTTCTTATACGCAGACGATCACCAGCCATCAGGCCATTATTTATGCCAATTCCTCCTATGGGCGCGGGATCTGGGTATGCCCGATCGCCGCGGGTAATCTCTGGCTAACACGACACTTGGTGGCACACGAGACATTTGTGTGGCACTATTGCGTGCCTTTGATATCCTCTCATATTGTTTTGAGACTCTCGCATTCAGACACACGCACGTGACTGTGTCAGTGGACCAACAACCAAAGAGTAAATTCATCGCACATCGGCCAACAGTTTGAGGGTGTTTTTCAACCTGACGAGACCAGCACGAGCCAATTCGCAGTTCTGTGGGTCCTCCGGCATGCATGTCAGCAACTAAGCTGGGTAGGAGCGTGGGATGCATTTCACGTCAACCCCTATTCTCATTAGGTCGGTTTTATTGTGTTTACAATAACGCATGAATTGTGGCTGCGCCGGGTTGTCTGGTGCCATAACCGTAATATACTCATTTTCATACCCAGGAGAGTGCAGATGAATAAGGCACAGCAAACCAATAAATCAGAGAGAGCAAAAAAATCCGCGTGACAGTCGTGGAGGTTAAAAATGTGTATACCTCTAAATAATAGAGGTAGGTGTAAAGCAGAGTTATTGCTAGTTGGCAAAGATATAGACTTTTGTGAGCTGAATACAATGTGTCGATCCACTACTAAGATGTAGCCATGGCTGCATCGTGGTTAAATGGAATTCGTGGTGGAGAACACACCTGAACCACCCGCCCTACAGATGTCAGCGATCTCTCTGAAACGCAGAAAAATAGATGACTATTCCAAAATAAAATATAGAAAAATTTAGAAAAGCTTTCCAGCTGTTTTTTATTTGGCGAGTGTTTGAGACAAAAATGTTATCTACGATACCAGATACCTCTACAGTGTTTGGCGTAGAAGAGAGAACACAGCAGTAGTTAATACAAAGTACAGCTTAAGGCACTAAATACAACCGGTGGAGATTATGCTTACTATGAGAACATAACACTGTCTTGAATGAAGTTCACAATTATATTTACTTAAAATAACATAGTGTTTCTTGCAGACAAATCTATTAAAAACAACACACATTAATAAACATTGCAATTATTTTTCTTTTTAGACTTAAAACAATTGGTCAATGAAAGAAAAACAGTTCAAGGATATCTTTAAAATGTTTGTCAAAATGTTTCATGGATCAGGAGTTTAAATTTAAGATGTTATCCTTCAGGTAAGTTTCAACAGTATATCCAGTAAAACTATCACCACTGTTTAGAAATGTTCGCTATGTGAGTCAGAACATAAGATGCTTTAATTAGTTTTGACATTCTGGTAGGACCGCACGAATGTAGTAAAAAAAAATTAATGGACTTCTAAGTTCAACATACACACCGATTTCTTCAAAAAGTGAGGATCTAAATATATTTTAAAATATAGGCTTTAAAGATAATAAATAATGAAAGCTCCCCTAAACAATTTACAGTTATGCTGTGTGTTTAAGTTTCGAAACACCGCTGATTCAAAATATTCTATAAATAATGTTTTTAACTGCAATTTCAAATGTAAATGCAGTAGTTTATGTATGTACTATCAAAAACCCTGTACAAAGAGTGATACATTAAGCACTTATCATGAAAAACCTTTGTTCTGCTAAAATTGTTTAATTTATGTTGTGTTTCGGAAAAATAACTCTGCGGACATTAACAATGATGGCAGATACTGTCACAATGTTTTCTCAAGTCAGTGAACTAAACAAAGTTCATTAAGGGATGGAGGCTTAATTAAATGAAAGAGTTAATTATAAATTTCTAATTTATTTACAATAACTACAAACAAAATTTTCTCGAATCAACATCTCACATTAAATTGACATCACTTGCTGTTTACAATTAATAACTTCAATCAATAAAATTTACANTCCTCACACACACGTCTCAGACCATGTTATGAGAGTCCATCTAAAATTGTGGATATGACAGCTTTCACTTCCTGGTTCGTGCTGGACTTCCTTTAAGTGTCGGAAAAGCCCAGAAATCGTAGGTACAATGTTTGGGCTGTATGGAAGATGGTCGAGCAGCTTCCCACTAATATTCTTCAAAGCTTCCACAGCCTACACATATGGTGGCCTAGTGTTATCTTGAAGATAATATCATTCTACATGAAAGAGTTCAGGTTTTCTTTGCGAAATGCACTCATCATATGAACTTGTAAAACATTAGTGATACTTTATCAGGTTATTAACGTTAAATCCTTCTTATCGGACATTGCAGTTTAACTTTTATAACATGAAAAAAATGATAATTACGCATTGACTTAACTCAAATAAACAAAGCACCACACATGCTATCTTCATGGGCGGCGCAGTCATCGACGCAGTGTTGCCAATCCGCGAACTTCCAGAACAGCCCTCGTATACACAGTTTGGGGCAGGGATTATTTTTTTTCAAAGTTGAGTTCATAAGATACTATTTAACAGCGAAAATCCTAAGGAAGTATCGTCGAGAGCAAATCACTCGAATTCTCCACGTGTCGGTTTTGTTTACAATGTAGTTCAGCTATACCCCGTCGAAAATAAACATAATCTGTCCACCTATCTTCTATATCACATGTAGGCAGGCCGTCGATATGAAGTTGCAAATGTGTGGATGGTTACGACTATCCTGTAGAGGTCCTCGTGGCTTTGCTGGCTGGTTCGTCTCGCTAATGTAGCGTAGTTGTCGGATTTGCAGTGATTTGGGCTTCAATCCCCAGCATGACTCAGAAATTACTGAACAATGAGTCATATGTTACGTGGTTCCGAGTTCACTATAATAAAGAGCTACCAAAAGCACTTATCTTCGGTGAAGTTATCGTGACATAAAACCTGTATGTTGACTTCTTATTCACTAAAAATTCATGGGAGGAAAGACAACAGTAACAGCAACCGAATTTCTCATTCATCGTCCCAAAATTTTCTGTTTTTTTTTTTATTTTATTTTAGTTCTACTTGTTATGAGAACAATACTAATATTTCTGAAAGTGTTCCATTAAAGGCGTTTTCTGTTTTGTAATAGAGTGCCCTACTGTAGAAAATGTATGTATATTTGCAGACACGGTCACAGACAGAGCCATAATATATTATAAGTTGGTATTACGTTCAAGGTTATAAAGTCGGTACCAACTATGTATTAGATTACTTTACCTTTTTTAACATAATAGATGATTTATGGCTACAAAATAATGGTTCTCCAATGATATTGGTTTTTAGTGAGACTACCATATAATCAGAGACAGGAAAATTTCGCGAGTTAGTGGCGTGTAGGTTAACTGCACAGTCCTCTGGATACTAGAGGCTCAGCTGTTAGTTCATTGGATGCCATATCAGTGAGTAGCTAGTTTTATCTTTGACAAGGTAGCACGCGATACGGTGCTTGTTTTTGTTGAGGTTTATGGTTTTCTTCTGTAATAAAACTTGAGATTTCTAGTATAAACGTTTTATTCACAACACTATAACAATGATACAGCAAAAAAGACACAATTGCACTAAAAAGGTGCCGTTTTTCAGTGGCGTCGCCTAGTGACAGTTATACTAACTAACTAAACAATTTGTTTCCAAAAAATACAAAATGTTTAACTTTTATATTTAATAGTTTTCATGCAGGTCCATTGATGGCCTAGAGTTGCCGCCGCAATTCGCAAAGTGACTGAAATATATGATTGTGTGAAATCTAGTCTGTCCTCAAATGAATTTGCAGAATTTTCCTGTCCTACTTATACTTATAGTTAAAATAATGATTTTGACATATTTTAGATGTAAAATGATTTGTCACATGGTGGCATTTGATGTGTGGCTCAGAGTTTTTCTATGGCATCACAATCGCACTCCAAGAGGAATCTCCGGAGTGCGTCGCCGACATCAGGGCCGCCACCACAGAGATGAAGCGCTTGTTGACAGCAGAAGGCGGTCCCCAGCATCTGACACAGTTATTTAGGTAAGTTTTCTAGCTGCTTGCCTCTAATGGTATAACACCTAAGTCCGATAACCGGATGGGGTAAGGGAATTGTAATGTCTCGGGCGATTGTGTTGGGGTCCAAACCTGAATTTCAGTGTGAAGAAACTCAGAGGCCGTCTTTTACACGTAGCATTGGGAGTTGATAGTGCTATAGAAAAATCAGTTAACCCCATTAGATGCTCTCTTTCGCGACCCACAAACTTAGGTTGGATTCATGGCGGAAGGGAGGTGATACTCTGCATGTAGGAGTAAATACTGAGTGTAAATTCATCTTCGGAAATGATCCTGGACAGACGGTAAAGGTAAGGATAGTAGTAAGAGTGTGGAGAGAGTGTGTGGAGAGGTTTGAGCAACTCTTAACATCGGGATCTTGAGGTATGATGAGGGTGGATCGAGGTGGGTATAGAGCAGCGCCGGAAATGGGCGATTCCCAAGAAAATTCACCTACCAGCGGCATCGTCCAGCACGTTTCCCGCGTGCGAAGATCCGGGAGTGCCCCCACCGGGAATCGGACCCGGTTCGCTTCTGTGGCAGGCGATTACTTTAGTCGCTGCACCAACTGTGACCCCGACAGTCGTAAGAGCGGAGGGCTTCTTAACAATGGACAAGGGCACAGAAGAAGTGTCAGGGCACAAGATTGGGGTTATCTTCTCCGGTCAAACTGGGATGTTAGCCAGTAGCAGAGAACTACTCTTAGAGTAGTGCAGTGAGAATCATGAACTACCCAACCCCGCCTTTGGAACATTAGTAGTGTGTGTAGATCTCAAGTACATAAACATTTGGCAAAGTATGTTCGCATAACAGTTCCTCTTGGAATTAAATACAATAAGNTTGTAGATCTCAAGTACATAAACATTTGGCAAAGTATGTTCGCATAACAGTTCCTCTTGGAATTAAATACAATAAGGCTGTGTGATGCAACTTCGCCACCTAAGCTCTGTCGATTGAGGTACCCACCCACCTCTCTAGGACGCAGCAGCCATTAAACCTAACTTAAGTACGAGTATGTAGTGTCCTGCCTTGATGTTAGCCACACATGCACTTCATTGACTGAGCGTGTGAGGGAACAGCCACATGGTGCGGGAGTTCCATCTTGGACAGACGATGACTTGTCCCCCGGTGTGGCCAGCCTGTGCAGGCCACTGGACGCCTCCAAGAGGTACGACGTGGCGAAACTGTTCAGCAGCATGGCGGCGCTGGTGGCGACGGCCGTGACGGACAACGCGGCTCTCAGCGACGGACGTGACAGCATCGCCTCCGCCTGCAACCTGCTGAGCAACTCGTCGTACGGCGCCACGCCGCTCCAGAGGTACGCCAACGTCATGGAGCGCCAGCTGAGGGTCACCTCATCCCGGTGCCTGCTCGTCGACGAGGAAACCGTCGTCGAGAGGTACCGTAACTCCTCCTGGGCCAGCAAGCAAGTCACCTCCGGAGGTGAGTACTCTCTTTCCTATCTGCTGTGGGGCCATCTAATAGGCTGTTCACGGTAAAATTAGCACTTTTGAAAACCTTGCTTAGGATCTAGTCGCATGCACATTGTGTATTCTTCCACCATATGTAGAATTAACATTGCCATGAGCCTCGTCACTTTATGCATGCGTCCGTCAAGTGAAACTGGAATTATTACAAAAGTAAATATTTTACTAATCTGCTCTTTTTTACACTTCGATGCATTTTAAAAAACAGAAAGCGAAATAAATNTACAAAAGTAAATATTTTACTAATCTGCTCTTTTTTACACTTCGATGCATTTTAAAAAACAGAAAGCGAAATAAATCATTTAAGTTATTACAAATGGTTACCTGGTGATTTTCATTTGACGTTAAGATATGGAACTACTTTCCGTCCATCGTTACCAACTTTACTATTCGCATGTAACTAAGTGAGCCCATTAAAATATATGCAGGTAGGAGCAGGGACTTTTTTCCGAGGTTGATTTCAAAAGTGCTCACTTTATCGCGAACAGCTTTTACACACAGTCTGTTTGTAGTTTCTTCACATTTTGGGCTCAAACCTTTGAAAAATCACCCAATGTATGATGTATTTGATTGTATCTCAAATATGTTACGTTTCGCCAGCGGTTTATGCTTCTGTTAATATAAATGTATTTTATTTTTAATTGAATTTATTTTTTATTTAATTTTTACCAATAAAAAGTATTTTTTTATAATTTATGTGAATATAAAAAGATAGAAAGGAAGCGCGTTGGTAATGTCTCGTAAGAAATAGTTCTTATTCAATATACACTGAAGAGCCTAAAAAAACCGTACACCTGCCTAATATCGTGTAGGGTCCCCGCGAGCACGCAGAAGTGCCGCAAGACGACGTGACATGGACTCGACTAACGTCTGAAAGTATGCAGGAGGCAATTCACACCATGAGTCCTGCAGGCCAGTCCACAAATACAATCAAAGAAGCAAACTCAGAGGGAAGGGACGGGCCGTGAAAACAGCTGCCCGCGCATCGTCAGCGAGTGCCTACGAGGAACATGGCATCACCTTACTTTCACGAACATGCACAAGTGGAAATGTCGTTATAAGTCATAATGTAAATATGCACTTGATTTATCTAGTGGTTTATCGGAGCATGGACTAAGCGTGTATTTTAAACGGATTTTCGTATTCTGCGAATGTCCTCAATACTGGCTCTGCAGTTACGAAAATAACTGTCAATTTCGCGTGTTTCAACAATATCGCGATATAATTTGCATTTTGTTTCACTTCAACCCCGCGCTTTTAAAAGAAAAAGTTCGTAAAATTATTAAATCGTACTTACATTACAAATTATTCAAAAGCAGTGAACTAGTGAAACAAAGCACTCGAGTAATCAGCTTGCTAACCTTATCTGAAGTCTGGTGATTCTGACAGTTTTGTGGTTGTGGGATAAGGAGAGACTGGTTTGGCGTGCAGCTGGTACGTGCACTCTACCACGCATTCTGTTTACGGAGTGGAGCGTCGGCCTACCGTGCGAGGATTCTGGGTTCAAGTCCCGGGACAGGTATTGGTAGTATATTTGTGTTCGTCGGATAGGTAGATGACATCGTCTCCTACTCTGGTAAGCCGTTAACCGCTTCTGTAACAAGTGTGATTCTCTCAATTAGTATTTGATTGGACATTATGAAAATACCGGGAGGGGGGGTTGAACCCTGTTAGCATGCCAGCCTCCCACTTCGGCGATACTGATTTGATTCCCGACGTAATAGCTACCGCATTTCCCCACATGAAGAACGTGGTAAACGTTTCCCGTGGCCGGTGAGTTTTCTCAGGGTACTTCCACTTCTGCCAAAGTCACATCCCGTTGCCTGTCTAAAAAACATGTTTACATATTTTTACTAATTTTATTAAATTGCGCCATGTCCCGCGCTTAATGTGGAAAGCTTGCATATTGTATTCATGAAGTAAAATAATATAAAATTCCGTCAGCAACTTCGATTTATTTTTGTATGGTCTTCATTCTATTTGTTTGTTTCCTTAGAACAAAAATCACACACACTTTTTTTTTTTTTGCAGAAATGGAATTAATAATTAACGAGCTGACGTATTTAAAAGTAGCATGTAAATCAATGTGTCTTCAACTTCGTAGTCAATCGTGGTGAAAAAAAAAAAAATTTAAGGTTTTCTTTCTTCCCCCTACAGTTTACTTTTGTAAATGTCACGAGTTAATTTTTCGCGTAAGATTGAAATTTCAAGAAGGTAAATTTCAGT
Source organism: Clitarchus hookeri (assembly GCA_002778355.1). Taxonomy (NCBI): domain Eukaryota; kingdom Metazoa; phylum Arthropoda; class Insecta; order Phasmatodea; family Phasmatidae; genus Clitarchus; species Clitarchus hookeri. The sequence continues at coordinate 71,824 of NQII01007945.1, read as the reverse complement.
TTTTTTTTTTTCCAAGAGTTTAGCAGTTTTTGAGATGAATATAAGATTTTGTCCGTAGTTTTAGTTGTACTATTTTACTCAACTCTCCAAATGTTTTACTGCGTCGATCGATCACAAGCGTTATAGCGGGAGGAGCGTTATAGCGGGAGGGGCGTTATAACGGGAGGGGCGTTATAACGGGAGGGGCGTTATAGCGGGAGGGGCGTTATAACGGGAGGGGCGTTATAACGGGAGGGGCGTTATAACGGGAGGGGCGTTATAGCGGGAGGGGCGTTATAACGGGAGGGGCGTTATAACGGGAGGGGCGTTATAGCGGGAGGGGCGTTATAACGGGAGGGGCGTTATAACGGGAGGGGCGTTATAGCGGGAGGGGCGTTATAACGGGAGGGGCGTTATAACGGGAGGGGCGTTATAGCGGGAGGGGCGTTATAACGGGAGGGGCGTTATAACGGGAGGGGCGTTATAACGGGAGGGGCGTTATAACGGGAGGGGATGCGAGAATAAGTTATGGATTTTGCAGCGCTACCCAAGTGACAGTGTTGTAGAAATATTACACTTTCGTTCTACCAATAAAATGGCATGAATGTCTGTTACAACATTATTAACGTGCACTAACGAACACGTGCTCCACTTATTTCAGCTTGTAAACGAACTGACTAAGCCAATTGGTTCGATATTCATCCAAATCTCTCCCCTACTACTAAAAAAAAATCTGCTTCTAATATGGAAAATTCTATTCATCTTGCTATGCTCTTTCAATAAGGTTACAATTTTTTTTATTAATTCAAGTAATCTGCACTTAAGTTGCTCGTGCAAAAACTAATGGTCGTAAATTAACGCAAAAATTGGTATTGGTTTCAGATCGACAGTGGCTGTACCAAACTTGCACACAATTCGGCTTCTACCAGACATCTGAGTCTGTAATCCAGCCATTTGGGGATGGAATGTTTCCTCTCGAGCATTCGTTGCATTTGTGCTCGGCGGTATTTGGAGACAGGTATACTGTACTTGTCTGGCTCAACCTACTAGACATGTTGATTATTAATAACTGGTTGTTTATTTAATACCCTTGCTTAGTTAAAATATGCTATTAGTTACATTGGTTAACGTGCTCACTTAGCTGAGATTATAGTTAATAACTCTAGTATCTCCTCCTAGACTCGCGATCCGAGACAATAATCCTTGTATCTGAGCAGCCCAATCTGTCTCTAATTTTTATATATTTCTGTAGAGATAAATACTCATCTTACTTCTTGTTGGCTAAGTTTGCGTGGCAGCTGAGAAAAACATGAAAGATTTTGATTTGTCCCTGGTGTTGACAATGCTAACTTTGGAATATTTTTTTTTGTCAAGTTAAACGTTTTAATCTTTCAGTGTCCTTTNAGAAAAACATGAAAGATTTTGATTTGTCCCTGGTGTTGACAATGCTAACTTTGGAATATTTTTTTTTGTCAAGTTAAACGTTTTAATCTTTCAGTGTCCTTTACAATTACTGCTCAAGCACTATACAAATATAAAGATAACTAGAGCATTATCCTGACCATTCTGCTTCCTACTAGTCACAGACATTTAAAAAAAAAACCTTGTCGGAACCAAAACCATGCACGCATAACCTACCTAAATTGTTAACATAGTTGCATTAATAATTTCGGTTGTTGGTAGTATCTAAATACTGTTAACCTAGGAAGTTACACCTAAAGAACTCTTTGCTGTGTCCCTGCCTGGGATATTATATGGGACTACATATACGGTTACTGCAACAGAACACTACTATATATTCTAAGTTCTATTATATTAGTTAAAAATGTTTTTCTGTAACAACTACGACTGTAATCAACTAACACAATATTCTGATTTTAGTACAGACAACTGTTCGCTCTTGCAATGAAATCCCAATATAGAACTTTTTTTATCACTTCTATGCTGAATTATTTTTTCAGTGAAATTGAGTATGCAGAGAGCACCGTCTCCCTGGCACGTTGATGTGCAATATTTTACTATGTGTGAGAAAGTGGCGCTGATTTTTTAAATTACTGATGACGTTTCAAAGACCTGCAAAATCGAGTTATTTGGTTACAAGTTTGGCATCATTTGTATGTGTACCTTAATCCGGCNATTTTTTAAATTACTGATGACGTTTCAAAGACCTGCAAAATCGAGTTATTTGGTTACAAGTTTGGCATCATTTGTATACCTTAATCCGGTATCGTAGTCGCTGTCTCATCTGCTAATTTGAACTCTCAAAAATTAATCGATATATTAGTTAATAATTAAAATATTCGGGGTATTCTCGTCCTATAAAACATTTTATCCTTTAACCTAATGACGAGAGAGTCAGTATTTTGTCCAAGCATCCATATGCTGATTGGTTGTTTCACTTTAGTGGAAGCCATTTACAGGAGACTAGTTATCTACCTGCTAACTTTATTCATTGTGTCGCGAACCGTCTGGATGTGCAGAATTGTCGGCTTATCTCAAACCTCAAACAAACGTAGAAAATATTGAAGTTTAGTTTGCTGCAAAGATAAAACGTGAAAATTGAATTTATCTGTATACTTATTAGCACGATTTGGTGACTTTCTAACTGTTACAGAGCAAAGTTAATAATTTTTTATATATTATTGTTTGTTAGTGAGCTCCTTTTTATACAGACCTTTATTGGTCTAGTAGCTAATACGAAATCTCCACCTTTCTATATAGGTATCTTTGCCTTCCAGCAAAGCTTTAAACAAAACTCCGATTTCTCTCAACAGGTTCACGAAAGACCTTCTTGAGGAAGGTGTTGCGAGAACCAACGTTCAGTACGGAGCCAGGACGCCAGAAATATCCAACGTGGTATTCGTATATGGATCGGTAGACCCGTGGAGCTTCCTCGGAGCACGAGAAAGCTCGTCAACGAACATGGACACCATGCTTATCGAAGGTAGAACTGGAGATTGAAGTTACATTTATTTCAACTTTGCCATTGTTTACATTATCCACAAAACTGGACACGTGGGAGCTCTTTGATTGTTGAAAGCAGCACTGACATTTCCTTAATCATCTGATCTAGTGGTTGCCTAGGTGATATTTTAGTTCTAGAAAGTAAATTCTTCCACTTTGTCGGCAACATGTGCCTACGTCTAGAGACCGGAAAAAATTCGCGAGTTCAATGAACTGCAGGCTAGACTCTACAGTCTTATGTACAAATATGCCGACATCAACTTCAGATTGGTTGCCTGCTGTCACCGTGGAAGGCGACGATTGGACCAGCATTCTCCAGAGGGTTTCAAATACCGTGTGGGCCGATGGCTAAAGTTATATAAACGCAAGTGTTTAGAGTTCTAGCCTGTCTTAAAATGAATCGCGAATTCTTCAGGTCTCTAGCTATGTCACATACTCGTGGACAGAGGCGTAGCCAGCGATTATTATTTTTTTGGGGAGGAAAGCAGACATCCACTTCAAAATCACCTGTCTGGCTTTTTTTTTTTAGCAGATTCAGTATAAAATGTTTGAACCGAACTTTATTTAAAATTACTTTAGTTTCACTCCAAGTGCTCAGAAAAATAACATGCCAAAAGATTTATATATTTGAAAGCTAGGGTAAAATACACTGACTAAACTTAATGTAAATTAATAAGATAAGGCGTTAATAAAGAATAATAATACAGTTGTGGTTATAGTAAAATATTTTTAATTACTTTATTTATTTGGGGCTGGGCATTTACAACATCCCCCCGATACGCGAAATTCTTCCGGTACATCGGTTGGGAATCCCTGTTTCAGTACTTGAGATTTAAATGTCAGACAGATCCAGAGAATTGAAATGGTCGCTGTTAGTGGGACTGGACTGACGTTAGGAGTTGTACTTGCAGACAGTTTACACAGTTGGCTGATACTGACACGGCGACTATTAGTGGCCTGGACTGACGTTAGGAGTTATACTTACAGACAGTTTATACAACTGGCTGATACTGACACGGCGACTATTAGTGGCCTGGACTGACGTTAGGAGTTGTACTTGCAGACAGTTTACACAGTTGGCTGATACTGACACGGCGACTATTAGTGGCCTGGACTGACGTTAGGAGTTATACTTACAGACAGTTTATACAACTGGCTGATACTGACACGGCGACTATTAGTGGCCTGGACTGACGTTAGGAGTTGTACTTACAGACAGTTTACACAGTTGGCTGATACTGACACGGCGACTATTAGTGGCCTGGACTGACGTTAGGAGTTGTACTTACAGACAGTTTACACAGTTGGCCGATACTGACACGGAGTGTGCTTGCTCTGCAGGCACTTCTCACGCAGCTGACCTCAACGCTGCCAGTCCTTCAGACACGCTCGAGCTGGTCGAGTCCAGACTAGCGATCGAAGAGATCGTCGGCGATTGGCTGGCGATGGGCAGCCCAGAATACAGCTACGAACCGTGGCTCGAAACCGCTATGATAACCATAGCTCAGAAGTACGTCAATGATTCGCAAATATCGTAGCCGTTGTTCGGCACTACGAATGCATTCTGTATATTGTAAAATGCATTAATTTACAAACTCGTATAAAAATGACGTGAAATTCATAGATATATATTAAAACTGTTAATCGTGATCTTTTTTCTTATTTTTATGTAATAAATTTGTGAATTTCTTGAAAATGGAAACGATTTTATGTGTATTTATAACATAATTTTTTTTTGGCGTGATGTTTTAAATAAATTTGCCACACAGAAGAGTGGTTGTATCTGTCACATTTATTTTTTTTAATATTTTCTAATATGAAAACATTCCTTTCAATTTTTACGAGAATTTTATTTATATTTTCTGTTGTAGTGTCACTAGTATTAACATGCTAAATTAATATCTTAATTTTTATTTTTTTTCGTTTTTCATTAATCACATTAATAAATTTCACTGTCTAGCTAACAGAAGTTACAAAACTTATTTGTTAATGATATCTTTGAGACGCAATCATGGAATTACATTTTTTAAATATAGAGTAGAATTAAATTAACGATGATTTTTAATCTTCTCGCTTTAAAATCTATCACAGAAAATGTATTTGTATTAAATGTACAGGCTAAAAAAAAATTTGTTTTCTTAAATGGAATCTTAAGTTTAATTTTTCCTTCATTGACATTTTTAGTTATTTTGTAAATTTTGAATGTCAGTGTTCTTTTGCAAACGTTTATAGAATAATCACTCAACATTGCGACGGTGGCGCCGCCGCGCGCATCGTTCTTGGATTTGCTCCTCTGTAAGGCGCCCTGCTCCTTGGCCGACTCCACTCCCCTCCTGTTTTATCCCCTCATTTCCCTCCCTTCATTTCTCCCTTCGTTGTACGACAGCTTTTTTTTATTCAGGTGCTAGTTTATATAAGTTGTTTCACGCCCAGTGCAGCTTTCATTCTAAACCTCATTCTACGCCTGTGAAGAAGATCGCCGGGTCGACGCCTGCTAGAGCTAATTTAAATTGTAATATGAGCTAAAATTGTCAGTTGACCCGTCCTTGGCAGAGGGTGCTACGAGACGCCATTTAAATAATGTAGTCACGTGAGTGGCTGATTATGCTGGAGCTTATAAAACGGCGAGTCGTGGTCGCAGCTTTTCTTTTGTGGGTCAGTTGAGTGTTTTTAAATTATTTCGTGGCGTAGTATTGTGTTTGTCTTGGGCTTTGCAGTGAGTTAGATTTTTCTGTAAATTCTGGATTTTGACGCCTGCCTAAATTGTAGTTTCGGCCTATCTAATTTCTTGCTTCTCTGTATAGTTACAGTTGTTTTACGGGCTGCGTACAGTTTTTTGTCTGCTATCCAATGATTTACTTAAAGTTAATCGTCGCTACTCTGCTACCACGACTCACGCATTTGGNTTTTTGTCTGCTATCCAATGATTTACTTAAAGTTAATCGTCGCTACTCTGCTACCACGACTCACGCATTTGGCGTATTCTGTTGAAGTGTTGTAATTGTCGTCGTCGATTATTATATTCGATGGAGCTATGGTTAGGGTCTACGGACTGCCTCCATCAACTCATTATTTTAACGTCATATTTTATTTCAGATTTTTACTTGCATTTTTACGTAAATGAGGATTTACTTGGTCTGAAGCGCTGCCCTCCTTTAGTCAAATTGCTCCACTAAATAACTTGAATTTATCTAGTCATCAAAGTAACAATATGTATTTTAGAAACGTTTTGATAATTCTCTGCTCGCTTTTTTTTTTCAATTAAATATTCATTATATATTTTGTAGTAACGTAATACTTTTGAATAAGCAATTGAGCAGCAATTTAATATTTTGGCATTTTGTATGAGTGTTTGAAGTATTTATAGTCAACAGAGCTACTTTTTGATATTTTTTAAACGTGTTACACTACTTGGCTTGTTTTCAAATTAAATATTATTGCACTTTGAGATACGCAATACTTTTGAGAGAGCAATTTAATATATTTGTATGAGTATTTTAATATATATTTTTTGCATTGTGGGCCTTTAGCGTTCAGAATTTTACATGTAATATTTTTTGTAAATATTTAATGCAAATGTTCAACCGTAATATGCTGCTAACTTGTAAAATATTCTGAAATTACAGAGCTTGAAAGTGACATCGTCTTTGTATTATTAGTGCTACGGCACAACATTGAAAACAGGTTGGGCTTTCACGAGAATTTAAACTTTGACACCTTGCTCACAAAGCAAGAACGACGAGCAGTATTCTACATTGGAATTAAATATATGTTTGTATTGGCGTAGAGAAAAGGTTTAAAAAATGCTTCTTATGTGTATTTTAACATATTTCGTACTTTAAAAACACACTGACTTCGTAGAGAAGTTACAGAGTATTAGATATATCGTCTCGTGGATAAAAAATAATTGCTCCAATTTTACTAGACTGTTCTGAAAATTGTATAAGGTAAACCTTTGAAGCGTCTTAGTGGCAAAGTTGCATAATTTTTTACAATAAAGTAAAAAAATATATATATGTTATTACCATATATATGTTCCAATTCGTAGATTTCGACACATTTAGAGCTATCACTAAAAGATTTTTTCCTGAATTTAAACATATTTATATGTGTATAACAACATTTCCGTCAAAATAAAAAGCTCCCTATTTAAGTGATCTGGTTAATGAATCACCATCTAGGCTAATATTAAAACTATAACAGTTCGACTACACAAAGTCCTTCTGATGAAAGATCCTTTAATTTATACCGTTCCAAGGTTAAACTCGTACAGCATGTTGGTTAGTAGTTAAACGAACAGTTTCGATACTAACAATTCCCACATGCGAAAGTCCGGGAGCGACCCCGCCAGGATTGAGCCCGGTTCGTCTAGGTTGGGGGCAAACAGTCTAACCACTACACCACCGCGGCCCCCAGAACTCTTGTAATTATTAGAGCATTAATGTGGTTCCTTGGAAATTTATGTTAATTACTGTATAATACAAAATCTCCCTAAAATACAGTGTTGGGAACAGCAGAACCGCCAATTTTAATGTGTATAATTCGACCAGTATTTCATGGACGTTACATTTCTGATTATCTAGTTAGAGGCGCTGTGTCAGCATCTTACAAAACAGCCCTATTTTATCAAGAGATTGGCAAGTGAATACATGTCATATCTGTGCTGCAATTGCGTACAGAAATAAATAACGTAAGCGCTGAGCGATTGTTGGGGAAAACTTACGCAGGATGCTGTCTATATCGTCTGTAAATTTTCACACACACAAACACACACATGCGATTCAACAGGCCGCCATATATTTGTTACAATTGTGGCCTGCAATGACTTCACGTGGAACCGCGGGGCAGTGACGCTATGCAGGCTGAATAATGAGGAAAAACATCACTGGACGATAGTCAACAACTTGTTTAATAAACTGGCGACACATTGACCAACTTCACCGTTTTAAATTTACTTTCTATACAAAATTCTATGAGCGACACACATTTTAAAATTGTAGGTCTACGATGCCCTAACCCGTATAACAGTTATTCCTCTGTAATTCTGACTAGTGTCCATTTAAATTTTGGTGTCTTTCTTCTCTGTCATTAATTAATTAACTTAGTTGCTGATACCATTAAACTTCCCCTCAAAACTAAGTATATAAATTGCTAGAACAGTGTATACATTTTTCAATTTACAACAATACGTTGGAAAGACGCAAAATGGGAAAAGAAAAATATCCTAGGCCGGGCTTTCAAAACAGCTCAATTAACCACAAAAGACTACGCCTAAAATAATTGCTCATACGTGGTAATAATCAGGGAGAGTACCTTGCATTTAATTACAGCTTNGCCTAAAATAATTGCTCATACGTGGTAATAATCAGGGAGAGTACCTTGCATTTAATTACAGCTTTCAGAACATTTCAGTATTATTCCGCAGCCTGTGTAACTGATTATTGCAATGCGTGTGGATAATGGATGTNTGAGGAAAAACATCACTGGACGATAGTCAACAACTTGTTTAATAAACTGGCGACACATTGACCAACTTCACCGTTTAAAATTTACTTTCTATACAGAATGCTATGAGCGACACACATTTTAAAATTGTAGGTCTACGGTGCCTTAACCCGTATAACAGTTATTCCTCTGTAATTCTGACTAGTGTCCATTTAAGTTTTGGTGTCTTTCTTCTCTGTCATTAATTAATTATCTTAGTTGCTGATATCATTAAACTTCCCCTCAAAACTAAGTATATAAATGGCTAGAACAGTATATACATTTTTCAATTTACAACAATACNATCATTAAACTTCCCCTCAAAACTAAGTATATAAATGGCTAGAACAGTATATACATTTTTCAATTTACAACAATACGTTGGGAAGACGCAAAATGGGAAAAGAAAAATATCCTAGGCCGGGCTTTCAAAACAGCTCAATTAACCACAAAAGCCTACGCCTAAAATAATTGCTCATACGTGGTAATAATCAGGGAGAGTACCTTGCATTTAATTCCAGCTTTCAGAACATTTCAGTATTATTCCGCAGCCTGTGTAACTGATTATTGCAATGCGTGTGGATAATGGATGTNACAGCTTTCAGAACATTTCAGTATTATTCCGCAGCCTGTGTAACTGATTATTGCAATGCGTGTGGATAATGGATGTCTGTGTTGCAATGGAGCAAGAGCCAGCAGAATCAACAAGTAAGAAAGTCGTCCTAGAAACTAATTTTCCGAGCCTGTTCTATGGCGCAATTCCACACCGATGCCTCACTGCCAGACGAGAAGGCAAGATGTCCTTGTTGCCTTCATGGTGTTATTCCCAGTTATATTACTGTGTAAGCTTCGAGCGTTACTCAGACGTCCTTCCCCATTTCGTTGTATTCTAACTCCCACGTAATTAATAAGTTTAAATGGATACGTATAAGTCCTATAGATATAGTATATAACTCGAGAAGTATTTCATATAGGCCATTCACCGTAAACTGAGCACTTTTGAAAGCCCTGCTCAAGATATACTTGTACGCACACTGTGTACTCCTTCACCATATGTACAATAAACATTACCATGAACCTGATCACCTTATTCGTGGTTCGGGTAAGTGAAACTGTGAAATTATTAGAAAAGTTGAACCAATTTTTTTGTTTGCTGTGAACGACTCACAAACTTCTATCTCCTCCGGGGAATCGATTCTGTTCGTCAACGTGGCAGAGCTCCGACTTCGGCCTTTCTCCTGGCACTCGCTTCACTTCTCCTTCCTATCTCGTTGTTTCCTTTCCCTCCGCCCGTCGTGCTCATGCTTCATACCCTCGGCTGGCCAACGAAGGTAGGTGTGTGTGTCTCCTCGACCACTTCAACTTGTTTCAGCACTCAGGCATGTAGTTTTGTTTCTGCTACTTCTATTTCGTAGTTCTTTGTGCCCCATCTCAGGGCAAGATGAGATGGTCGGCGAGTTAGGTTAACATGTAAGTTCTTTCTTTTCTAAATTTAGGTTTTGGACTTCCTGACGTTTAAATTACATTTGGCAGTAACGTGTAACTCTCTTTCTTTTTGCAATATATCTTTTCTTGTAATTTGATTCTCACACACAACCTTTGTGATCGTCGAATTTGTGAGTGGTATGCTTCTTCGCGATTGCGAATGTGAGTTCCTTTTGACCCTTTGCAAAAATGTAATTCCCTGTGTGACAGTTGGACTTCCAACCTGTGGTTCCCAGGCTATGCCTGTTCAAGCCCTATTATAGTTGTTTGTCATTTGACCTAGCCCCTTTAACTCACCTCGCCGTTAGTTTATATTATTGAGATGACCTGTAACATGACGCTACCTGCATCGGTGGTGTTGTTTGACGTATTTGTCTATAGGTATGGGGTAATGTATTATGAGTTATTTTTGTAATGAAACCCAATGCTCTCGTTGACCCCTTGTGATTTCGGGCCTGTGTGTACGGCCCATAAGGTAATTTTTAACCTCGTGTGACTACATGTTTTCTGGTTTTTCTTAATCGTTATTCGAGGCGCATTGCTCTGATCAAATTGTATGAATTGTACACTGTGCCTTAATTGCGTACTGCCCATAAGGCATCAGTTAACTTAATTCGTCTGCATGCAAACAGGTTTTTTATCGTTATTTTGTGTTCGCGGTTAAAATTAAATCTTATGTGCTATGTGTATATTAAGCAAGGCGATTTATCACACCAGCGATTGTGAAGGTGCTTATTTTGTCTAATTTGCATTACACGTATTTTTAATACAACTATTATGGCGCAGTGTGTTGCATGTGAGCGAAGTATGTTTCATTTTGCCAACTACATTCCATGCCCTTAAGTGCTTTGCTCAAATTTATTCAGGTACATAAAGAAGTATTGCTAGACGGCCGCTAATTTTCTTCAACCTACCNCATTTTGCCAACTACATTCCATGCCCTTAAGTGCTTTGCTCAAATTTAAGAATTTAAGAATAAAGAAGTATTGCTAGACGGCCGCTAATTTTCTTCAACCTACCTACGTTGTATACCCAGGTGTCCGCCAAAAACTGTAGAATTATAATAGTTGAGAAGCATGGATTGATGCGAGGCAGGGACCACGATCTTACGCGCGCGTACGGACCTACCAGTAAATTTTAAAAAGCCATCCTCAACTGTGTAGGCGACGACGGGCAAGGCAGTGACGACGTCCGCTACTGCCTCAATACACAAGGGATCAGAGGACCGCGCAGTCTTTAGATCAACAAAGGCGGAAGAAGACAGAATGAATGAGGCAACAGCTCCCTGGAGAGGATCTACCGTCTCGAATTCAGCCGGTTCGAGCATGCGCTAGAGCGCATCAGCTACCATATTATCCGTGCCTTTCACGTGATGTTCTTCGGACCGAAAGCACGTTAGGCGATGCACCCACCGACCTGGCTTACCATATCGATTGGCGTGCCCCGGCAGCCATGAGAGAGCCTGACTGTCAGTGAACAAACCGAATTCGTTAGCCTCCAAATAAGTACGGAACTTCTCCACTCCAGTTTTCCGGGCGGGTTTTTCACTTGTACTGCGGGTGCAAAGTAAATGTTTTACAAATTTGATGATAATTATAACGATATTAATTATTATTACACGTACAGTGTATGAATCAAAAAACACAGAAACTAAAATAAATAATTTAATTATCTACCAATGTTTACCTAGAAAAATGTAATTCAACGTCAAGACATGAAACTACTTCCCCTTCGTCGTTACCAACTTAACTGAGCGCGAGCTAGTCAGTGTGTTAGTTAAAATATATGTAGGGGCAGAGAAAATTTTCAAAGGTTGATTTCAAAAGTGCTCTATTTACCGTGCACAGCCCAGATGGTTAAACCATTTGTTTATTAACTTATGTGTATACGCAGTATTATTATGTGTGCTACTATGGAGCCAACGGAAGAAAAAGAATGTAAGGAACATTGCGTTAAGTTAGAGGTAGCGTGTCAACGAAAGGAACTCTACGGTCTCGAACCCTCGACACGCCGCTCAGAAGGAGGAGGGCTGCCTGCTCCTTGCCTGGTCACCACCCACACCCCTGGACACTCGCCGACTGTCCCGCTATCGTCTGTCCTGCTATGGGGCAACTAATTATGTTCGACCCCGGTCGTGCTTTTGAGGCGAGGTCTCCTTCTAGATGGCTGGAATCTAAAAGGAAACTCCTTATAAGAATGCTGTAGCGAGTGAGTGAAGAGATTTGGGCGACTCCCAACATCGAGGTCTTGAGACCCGATGAGGGTGAAGCGGGGTGAGTATGGAGCAGCGCCGTAATGCAAGGG
>NQII01007945.1:42474-59511 GCA_002778355.1 Clitarchus hookeri | reverse complement strand
AGGGTGGGGGAAACAGGAGATCCCCGAGAAAAACCCCCCTACCATTGGCATCGTCCTGCGCGATTCCTACGTGCGAAAATCCGGAGGTTACCCAGCCGGGAACAGAACCCGGTTCGGCTTGGTGGGAGGTGAGCAGGCTGACCACTACTCCACCGCGACCCTCACAACGGCTTGAACTACATTTTCTGGTGCTGTATGCAATTTGCTGTTCGTGTTCACGCATTACACTCTGGCCTGTTGTTGCAGTTCCCGAGTTTTGTAAACTTGCCTGTGGCCTCCTCCACAGATATCTTTGAGAAAGAATTTGCACGACGGGGCCGTGTGTGCCGATTTTTGCAGCATTTACAACAATGGCGGAGGCACCGGTTTCTCCGCCATCTTGCAGAAACGTACAAAGCAACATACCGCCCGCCAAATACGTATTTTCTCCCGCTCAACCACCCATTGCGTCTAAGCGCATCTCGATAACTGAAGGCTGTTCGCGGTATAGTGAGCACTTTTAAAATCAACCCATGAAAAGTGTCACTGGCCCTACCTGCGTGTATTTTAATGGGCACACTGACTGACGTGCGCCCTATAAAGTTGGTAACGACGGGGAGAAAGTAGTTCCATAAATTAACGTTGGATTAAAAGTTTTGGGAAAACATTCGAGAATATTCAAATAATTTGATTCACTTTCTATATTTTTAATGCATATAAGAGTACAAATTAGCAAATTTATTTACTTTTCTAATAATTTCACAGTAGTATAACTTGGCCAACGCATGAATAAAGTGATCAGGCCCACGGTAATGTTAATTGTATAGTTCATTTCATATAATAAGGCCACATTCTGACAGTCAGTGAGTGGCAACTTAAAATATTCAAAACAATTAACGTGCCATTTACAAAATCCTGTATCAGATGATGCACGAACGAACAAAAGTTAAGATTACATTGGCTATTCTGAGAGCAGTGCCGAAGCACATCACACAAGCAGAAAATACGCGGATGAGAAAGAGTTCGTAGATTAATTAATACATGTACCGCGTTTACGAACGACCCTACACACGTCCACCAAGCTCCGTTTACGAATGCAGCGCCACCCAAGCAGTTCACCAATTGCCACACGTGGCAGCAACTTCTGGACGCGCTGACTCGCCACATCAAAGCCTATTCTTGACACGCCAATTGATGGCGAATGGATACATAAACGAAAAGGCACTGCGATTGTCAACTATCAAGAATGTGGATTTCTTATATGGTACACAGTATACATATGGTTGAAGTATACGGAATGTGCATACAAGTAGATCTTAAGCAGGATGTTCAGAAGTGATAATTTTACCGTGAACAGCCATTATATAAGTCGATACAACTTTGAAAAGAATGCCAGTATAGGATATAATTGTAAAGCAAAACATAAATGAGTCATCGATGACTTCAATATTAATTTTTGGGTGAAGATGGTCGAAAGGATGGGTAAAAATTCACAAGTATGAAAAAAAAAAAAAAAAAAAAAATNAGTAGGATTTCATACAATACCCTTATGTACTCAATATGCTATCTTTGAATTACTGGTTTCAGCACTGGTTAAATGACAGTTTCTCTTTTAAATATATTGCTCATTATTTGGCCAGTACTCTGTTCAATGCATTTTATCGGTTCAAAGGCTTTCGGTGTGTATAGGCTATTCACGGTAAAGTTTACGTCTGGGGCTGCCATAAAATTTAATGTACCAAGTAAACTTGTGTGATAATTTTATTTATTAGATATTTTACAAGCAAAACATGTATTTTACAAGTATATTTACATTTTATCCTTTAAACAAAATATGGCACTGGCTAGGATGAAGCCATGCCAACAGTTATTGTACGTATGTTTGAAAGAATACTTATGTGTGTATAAATAACTGAGTTTAAAATTACATTTCATCTGGTGTAACATATCAGTTATAAACATAGAAACATAGTCGACAAATTAGGGAATTACTAAATTCATCATACCCATTACCAAACGTATATCTAACAAAGCAAAGTTAAAAACAACTAAAGTATGAAGATTATAACATTTTAAAAGATAAACAAAATAATTCCAATAATTTTTTTTTGCAAAAAAATTATAGGATAAAAGCAAATATAAATAGTCTCGTCTCTTTGTGCAGTAAAAATATTCGTCGCGTAATTTACCTTCTGTTGAAGTATAATGTATACAAGAACCAGATATGACTGAAGGGCATCGGTCATAGGTTTTATCTTTGTAACNTCTTCTGTTGAAGTATAATGTATACAAGAACCAGATATGACTGAAGGGCATCGGTCATAGGTTTTATCTTTGTAACGGCCATTATGCTCAAACATAAATGCATTAAGGCGGATTAAAATATTGATAAGCTTCTCATATCTGTGCAAGATAACTTTTTCATCGTGTGCAATGAGCGAATAACATTATTCTTTCCCGNATTGATAAGCTTCTCATATCTGTGCAAGATAACTTTTTCATCGTGTGCAATGAGCGAATAACATTATTCTTTCCCGTTGACCAATTTCGGTATTTAATATTGCCTTACTGCCGGCATAAAAGGTCCGTGATTCAAAACTCTTTGTCCAAATCCAAATTAAGACGCTGCTGACGTTATCTCCGTTATGTTGAGATANAAGGTCCGTGATTCAAAACTCTTTGTCCAAATCCAAATTAAGACGCTGCTGACGTTATCTCCGTTATGTTGAGATAGTTGCTAAAAGTCACCATAATAATTTTCAGGTATCAAAAAAAACCCCCTTGTAAATAAATAGTTCATCTTCTTTTATGCGCTATAAAATTTNCATAATAATTTTCAGGTATCAAAAAAAACCCCCTTGTAAATAAATAGTTCATCTTCTTTTATGCGCTATAAAATTTAGCAAATTTTTAATTCAATGTGTTATTAATGATGGGCGAATAAATAGACGGTGCCACAAGTATGAGTTTCAGAAGAGTATGTTCGTTGGACATCACTGAGAACTTCAGGCAAATTCGTGAGATTGACTCACTAGAGTAATCGGTAAGCTATTACCAATTCCAGCGAACCGTTTCATTACCCTTAGATAAATGTTCAGCTTGGATAAGGCGTATCCATATATTTACTGCGCCTATACACTGTAGATGCCCATCGTAAGTTGAGAAAGTGTTGTGAGGTCAAAGTTAAAGACTTAAATTTGACAGGTAGCTACTGTCTCTTCTCGACATTTCCAATGAGAGCAGAAAAAATAATTAGAAAAGGAAAGTAATGTGATGGTCTGAAAATTTTCCTTACGGCCTACTTTCATACCGCGCATGATATAAACAATATTTTGAAAAGCGTTCAAAGAAATAAAAAATAACTAAACATGACAAAATATGATTAACATTTTTCTGTCTGGCATACTAACTGCAAAAAAAANAAAGAAATAAAAAATAACTAAACATGACAAAATATGATTAACATTTTTCTGTCTGGCATACTAACTGCAAAAAAAAATTAATTCAGGTTAATTTATATGTGTGTGAATATAACACCTCCCTTTGGATACTGAAGTGCGCAAATTCNAAAAAAAATTAATTCAGGTTAATTTATATGTGTGTGAATATAACACCTCCCTTTGGATACTGAAGTGCGCAAATTCCTGTTCTTATTGAATATAATCTCAGTTTTCTCCATTACAAAATAATTTTATTAAATTTCCTTCAAAATCAAAGGTTATTACCCGTTGACTTATATTGGTGTCAGCAATGTCAGTAAATGGAAACACTTTATCTTGAATAACATTTTTAATTTATTTTATATTAACAGGTTTTTAAACTGCGTATCTTGGTTTCATACCTATTATTTATTGGTCACAAAAAAAAACTTGTTCAGGTAATAATTGTTGAAAGAATATTGTTGTATTGCATGTTGTGTGGTCATACTACATCAGCCAAACAAAATAGCATTTATTATAACGCAAGGTTTTAAGCATTTATTTTGTGTTAACTTGAGTTTTTAAAAGATTGATTAGCTTTTCCAAGTGGGATCCAAAGTAGCGTTGTTGAGTTGAGTTGAGTTTATAAATTTGAGCGGCCCTTAACAACGAAGTCTTGAGAACCGATGAGGGTTAAATAAGGTGAGAATGGAGCAGTTCCGGAATGCAAGGGCGGGGGAAACGGGAGATCCACGAGAAAACCCGCCAACCAATGGCATCGTCCGGCACGATTCCCACATGCAAAAATCTGGAGTGACCCAGCCGGGAATTGAACCAGGTTCACCTTTGTGGGAGGCAAGCAGTCTAAACGCTCAGCCACCGCGGCCCTCATACTGCTGCGAGGTTAGCGGCAGCGGGAGATTAGGAACTTGGCCACGGCGTCGTGGCCCTGGCTCCTGGCGCAGTCCAGCGGCCTCATCTCCTTGCCGTCCATCGCCTTCACGTCTGCTCCGGCGTCCACCAGCAGCTTCGCCAGATCCAGGTGTCCTCCTACGGCGGCCCAGTGCAGCGGTGTGCGGTCTCCGGCGTCGCAAGCGGCTAGGTCAGCACCTCGCGCCAACAGCGACCTCGCCATGGAGACGTGGCCCTCCCTCGCTGCCCTCAGCAAGGCAGTCTCACCTCCGGAGTTCCTGGCGGCGATGTCCGCCCCGTGGCGCAGCAGCACTTCCAAGGAGTGCTGGTTGCCCGAGGCGGCCGCGGCGTGCAGCAGCGTGTCGCCCCCGGACTTGCCGACGACGTGCCCCGTGGGCAGCCCCGCGTCGAGCAGCAGCGAGAGTAAGGCCAGGAGCCCGCCGGCGCACACCTCCTTCAGCGGCTCGCGGTGGTCCTTGGACACGCCGCACAGCTGCTGGTGCGCCTTGCCCTTCTGGTCGAGCACCTTCTTCAGGCGATGCCTTAGCTCCGACCACTTGTGGCTCCTCTTGTACTCCTCCACCTGTCGCAAACAACGCCAGGCAACGTGTTTCTATTGGACTTCGTTTAATTTCTCCAGTGTATTCACATAAAGGAACCTACTGGGTATAAATGACTGAGTNCGTGTTTCTATTGGACTTCGTTTAATTTCTCCAGTGTATTCACATAAAGGAACCTACTGGGTATAAATGACTGAGTAGTATAGTAGAGTGCGTTCTGTGGTAGGATTCGGGATGGTGCTCGGGGGTCCAGTCACCGCCATCTTGTTTCCTGCTCTGGAAATCGCTGGCCGTACGACAAGCATGGCCTTCTCCGAGAGTCAACAGGATACTTTCTGGCGGAGAGTGTGAACAGCGCGACACAGACAAGAAGATGCGTGTCCAGGGGAAACAAAAACAGTCTGACGCAACCTCCCTTCCCCTCCAGCGACTGATATAACTTCTGCTGAAGATATGTTAAGTAGTTAAAAACTCCACTACAACCTGCTCATTGAGCATTGTTCATAAATTAATGTTTCAATTGTTAAGTATACTTGTTGGAATTGTGTTTTACGCCCCAAACGTGGAAATATTGTGTCTACATTTAACTCGGTTTATGTATCAAAGAAAGGCTACAGACACTGAAACCTACAAACTACAAATTACTCAACCATTTGGATGGGGGATATGGGTCATGGGCTCCCCAGGTGGTTTCCCCCTGGGCGAGTAAGGCATCCGGGCGATTGAGGTACCGTGGCAGTACCATGCCATAGTTATCCAAGCCTGGTAACCTGCGTATGNGAGTAAGGCATCCGGGCGATTGAGGTACCGTGGCAGTACCATGCCATAGTTATCCAAGCCTGGTAACCTGCGTATGGTCTTATAAATAAAGGGTGACGTGATGGGCCTTTGAGCCCTATATAGCCTCTCTCCACCAAGGCGACTCAAGACTCCTAGAGTGGTGTTTCTGCACCCAATAGCCCTACATTTAAGCAAATTTGGCTCCGCCGCACATCTCCCTATGCGACCCAGTTTCCTCGGGACTAGTAAAGGGGTGTCTGCCAGGTGACTTGGGCCAAACAGAATGTAGCACAACCATTACCACTTGGTGGGGTGTTCGATTAAAGGCTGTTCACGATAAAATGAGCACGTTTGAAATCAACCTTAGAAAAAAGCCACTGCATCTAACTGCATATATTGTAACGGGCGCATTGAGTGACATGCTCTCAGTAAAGTTGGTAACGATGGAGGGGAAGTACTTCCATAACTTAACACAGAATAGAAAGTGTTAAGTAACCATTTATAATAACTTAAAATATTTATTTCGCTTTCTTTTTTTTTAATGCATCGAAGTGTAAAAATAAGTCAAATTGTAACATATTACCTTTTCTGATAATTTCACAGTTTCACTCGACCGAAGCATGAATAAAGTGATAAGGCCCGTGGCAATGTTAATTTTACATAAGGCGGAAGAATACGCAATGTGCATACAAGTAGATCTTAAGCAGGGCTTTCAAAAGTGCTCATTTTACTGTGAACAGCCTATACTTGACATTCAGACTGATTGGAACACAAATTAGTAATATCAATATAAAGAAATTCCCATTTATGGTAAAGGTGAGTACTGACGACAGTTGGTTGCCCTGACTGCCTGTGCCAGCGACTGGCCTTTGGTGGGTGAAAGGCTAAACCACCAGTGAGGATGCCATGACTGGGCCCATATAAGTGTTTCAGGCCCATAGGAGAACCATCTTACAATGGGTGCAATGCTTCTTACTATGCCTTATGGGACCTACCCTGACTGTGTGGGTTGGACACGGGGAAAAGAATGGCTTCTCACAGAACGAGGAAGGATGGTTCCTCCTCGAATGTGTATCCAGGATTGGTATTCTCTGCTGGCACGCGCAGTTGGAGGCGAGTTGTCTGGGTGCGCGATGGGCCTATAATGGGTGTGAAAGTACACCTCCCTCTCGGTCGTTTCAATATGGCGGAGATGGGGGAAGGAGAGATGGGAAGCACTTCCTCTGTTTTCCCAACGTTTATTCACCATTAGAGCGGTTGGTCATGATGCTCGAGGCTGGCGCAATAAATAAACGATCGGGAGGAGCGAAAACAAAATGTCAATGACAGAATCTCGAGAGAGGGTAGAGCGCGGGAATGTAAATAAAAACAGCTTCCCAGGCTCCCGCCATCTTGCGGACGCCCGCCGGCGCAGCACATACGGTGTCCTTGAAGAGGCAACTACTGCGACTGGAGAATCGCGTCGCCCGTCTGAAGTATCAGGACGGGCGACACTGCATGCATCAATAACGAAGGACATTGCGCGCAACAACAGCACACGTCCTTCAAATATCTGTCTTCTCTACTGTACCATTAACAATCACAATGAGTACAAATGTAATGAATTAAATAAAAATGATTGAACTTACAAATATGATCATCTAAGATTATTTTCCTTTCAATTTCTGAATAAACAACAAATCCATATTTATATACCTTACGTTAGTTTCAAAAATTACAAGATATATCAACATTAAATTTCACGGGTAGGTTTTTCAATTCATTTGCAAGGAAACATGTAATACGTTATTTTCTGTGTTGGCACAGGTGTTGGTTCGTGGGGAGTTGTTCTTCTGCTGAAGATCTTCTTTACGGCACCCAACATCCAGGTTGGTTTTTTTTTTTTCGTTAAAGCTGATCGTGTATTAATTGCAGCTTTCTTTTTTGGAAATGGATATAACTTTTATTGGTGTCATAACATTCTATTGCAATATAACTATCATTAACGTATTTTTCCAAATAAACATCAAGAGACGGCAAGGTTATTTATTTATTTTGGACCCCTGGTCTTGAAGGTGATATAATAAGAGAGAGAATGGCATATTTCAATATATTGGACAGGAGAGTGCATACAATGAATGAATAACAATATTCCTGTTGATGGTCAGGTTGGTAGAGGTGTACGTGAAGTTGCGATCCAACCGTGACGTTGGGTGCCGTAAAGAAGATCTTCAGGAGAAGGACAACACTTCCCCACGAACCAACACCAAGTAAGTAGAAACTCTGGCGATCGGTTTGGTTAATCGAAGATTTCCTGTGGTGACCGATCTATGGTGTCGGATTCGTAGTGATAGTGTTAAACTATGTACGCTAGATGAGATCTGGACGGATCCACATCTCTGGTAATAGGCTAGTGGTGTCCTGGAGAAACACCAGGGGTTGTATATTACCCCGGCCAAACCACACACCTAGTGCAGAGTACAAGGATCTCAGTACTGAAGGGGTGTGAACCCTTATCCCCGCCGATTGGGATGTCGAGGAGCTGTATGAACTTCGTGACTAAGAGTACTATCTTAAAATATAAAAGCACAGACACTGGCTGTATTTGCGATTGTACTGTTGTATTGGATCATATGAATGCTGACCAAGTCTTCAGTGCCTAGGATATCCTGTTCGTCTCGTCGAACTAGGCCTTTCTATTCGTAACCTTGGTATAAAAAATGTAATACACTACGAAGTATTAAAATTCCTTAAATTATTACTCGTTATTATTAAAGATATTTTGTCAACAACTTGTAGTCATTAAAATCCAGAGCAAAGTAAAAACCTGGTAAATGGTGGCTGCTGGAATCTCAAAAATTGGTTTTCCTGTGAACAATAATACGCGTAATACTGCACAACCGAAGTATATTTCACAAAGTGTAATAAATATGACAGTACAATTATAAGTTTCGGTCACCTATGTAATCATCGAAACCATACACGACACTGTTCAACAGCAACACGTTGTTAAAATATGTGTACAGTTACATGTAGGATGAATATATCAGTCCTTTTGAGGTTGGTGAGACAATAAATCTCTCGGTAAAAATGTTTCCATATCAGGTCTAAAACTCCATAGAATGTATCACAACTAACTTATAAATAAAGTTTTCGTAAGAGCTGCACCTACAAGTACAAAATATGATTTCGAGGGACACACTAAACTGTTGTATTCATAGCATCAAGTAATGCTACTAGGGTACCAAGATTTACTTATATTAGAACTTTGTGCTTTAGTTTTGCTTTCGTTACTGAAACAATGGAGGATTATAACTAGACCATCTGCTCAGTCACCGTTACAGTGGTGGAAGACACATGTTTCATAGATTTTTTGACGATGTTTCATAATGGCAAAAGATCAACCATGAATGAAGGCACCCCTACGATCACGAAAAACCTAACTACCACATACATCTGAAATCAGCAACAATGCAAATTTTTACAAGAATATGTGATAGTGAGGCCTATCGTGGCTACGAAATAATTAACGCCGTGTTAACAGAGCAGTTACGTCGAAAACATTTTTAAAATGAGAGAAATTGTAACTGAAATATTTTCAGGTAACTGGGTGAAACAGGCTGCCAAGTCGTGTGTGATAATTGTTACGAACTATTTTAAATAACCCTAACCGGAACGTCATCACCTTGTTTATGTTGCCGGAGGCTGATTCTAGGNACCTGTTAAATGGTGTCTGCTGGAATCTCAAAATTGGTTTTCCTATGAACAATAATACGCGTAATACTGCACAACCAAAGTATATTTCACAAAGTGTAATAAATATGATCGAACAATTATAAGTTTCGGTCACCTGTGTAATCATCGAAACCATACACGCCACTGTTCAACAGCAACACTTTGACAAAATCTGTGTACAGTTACATGTAGGATAAATATATCAGTCCTTTTGAGGTTGGTGGGACAATAAATCTCTCGGTAGAAATATTTCCATAACAGGTCTAAAACTCCATAGAATGTATCAGAAATAACTTATAACTAAAGTTTTCGTAAGAGCTGCGNGAAATAACTTATAAATAAAGTTTTCGTAAGAGCTGCGCCTACAAGTACAAAATATGATTTCGAGGGACACACTAAACTGTTGTATTCATAGCATCAAGTAATGCTACTAGGGTACCAAGATTTACTTATATTAGAACTTTGTGCTTTAGTTTTGCTTTCGTTACTGAAACAATGGAGGATTATAACTAGACCATCTGCTCAGTCACAATTATAGTGGTGGAAGACACATGTTTCATAGATTTTTTGACAATTTTTCATAATGGCAAAAGATCAACCATGAATGGAGGCACCCCTACGATCACGAAAAACCTAACTACCACATACATCTGAAATCAGCAGCACTGCAAATTTTTACAAGAATATGCGATATTGAGGCCTATCGTGGCTGCGAGCGTAACCTCGTGACGTTTATGAAGTCGAATAACAGTAATTTTAATATGTAATGTAATAAGTCGTGAATTTCAGATACTTATATACTTGGTGAAGTGTGATGTATCCTTTTTTTTAATGACATGTTAGTAACGTTAAAACAAATATGAAAATTTAGTAATTTAGGGACAAGGTTGGCGGTATTGGTCTGTAATTTTCACGAGATCTGAGCTGTGCGTTAAAAAGCCGCAGGAGAATTGCCACTAGGTGGGCCAACTGGAAAGCTAGTGTGCGCCGTGACGGAGAGACGAGGCTCCAGGGTGAGTTGCGGGCTACCAGTGTTATCAAAAAGATGTGAGTTTTGATAGAGTCTGGCCACGGTAAACTGAGAACTTTTGAAAGCCCTGCTTAAGGTAAACTTGAATTCAAATTACGTATTCTTTCACGATATTTTAAACTAGCATTGGCATGGGCCTAGTAATTTTATTCATGCTTCGGTAAAGTGAAACGGTGGAGTTATTAGAAAAGTAAATACTTTACGAATTCGCAACTTCTTACACCTATATACATTTAAAAAGAAACATAATGCATAAGAAATCATTTGAGTATTCGCTAATGTTTTCCTAACACTTGTAATTCAACGTTGCGACATGGAACTACTTTCCCTCCGCCATCGCCAACTTTACTGGGCGAATGCCAGGCAGTGCGGTCGTTAAAATGTATATACGCGAATATTGGCAGTCCCCATTTTCAAGGGTTGGTTTTTAAAAAATGCTTAGTCAATTATGAACAGCCTTTGATTATGATAGGTCGAGTGAATGTCTGTTTAGAAATGATCCCACTCTATAAATAAATTATAACGGAATGAACTGGTGCGTGCATAGGCGCAGAAGTGGAGGGACTCTTGAGTGACCGGGGCCCCACTGGAATAAATATGGCCGCAATGGAGTCATACTTACGCCGAAATTCCTTCTTCGCTGTAACTTTCGTATCATCTCTTAAACCAGCAGTTGAGTTCAGTTCGTATTTTTACTTCTACTTCAATATTGAACGTAATTTATTGCGTGCATTCGGGATGAGGCGAAAGTAACAATACCACGCAGGCTGTGAGGGCAGAGACGTACACCACTACGGAAAGTTTAAATATTTTCCCACCTGTAAACACGATCGCAAAAATATGGGACAGCCATACAATGGACGAAATATATTTTTTGTAAATTAACAGTGACGTCCCTTTAATAATATTTCGCAGTAATGATGTTATATGTAATTAATTTGCTACACTGAAACTTGGTAATTACTACAGCAGGCATAGAACTAGGCTCTCCTTATTCTAGCCGAAGTGTTGCCGGTTCATTTTCCCTGTCGAGAGAGGCATTACTTGAGATATCGTGAGACTTTTTTCCAAGCTGCGGGGGGTATGATTACGTCACTTTGCTTTAAGACAGACCCACACTGGGAAAATATGCGTTCTACGCCCTTGAGTGCGCGCACCTGCTGGTTGCCTCTATCTTTTACTTTAAATTGGAAACGTACAGGCAGAAATTTTTGTTCATTTTCGATGGATATTGCTATTCAAAGTGGCTACATAGAAACGTGATAGTTAAAAGACAGCAGTAGTTTTAGACACATCTTAAATCTACTCGCAAGCATATTGCAGTATATTGTTGAATAATGGTTGATGATATGGGACGATTCGATATCAGGAGGAGTTACAGTTGAATTTAGAGGTCAATTTTTCCCATTGTCGTCTCGTCGAAACGCTGAACTGTCGGACGTTTGGCAGTGAACACATACTGGCTCCACGTCCTCCACATTTGTTGTAGGTTTAATTATATTCGACAGAGTCTTCTATAGAAGTATTTTACCGGAAAGCTCGATAAAACTGATAGAAAGGGAACATCGCGAGAAGTGCAGAAACTTTTAGAAAGTGGAATTATTTCAAAAGACTGGTTATCCAACGTCGTGAATGCCTAAGCGAATAGTTTACAGCCGGAGATCCCAGTGATGCCATGTAGAAGATAACCAGTGACTGGCGAAGTTGCACGTTTTAATGATTGTCAAAGGCGTAAATTGGTCAATATCTTCTCATTGAATGATCCAAAGAACATAGAGGGTAGTTATCTCCTGCATTTCTGGTATAATCAAAGACATTTCAGGAGGAGGTGCCATGGAATAAATACCAAGCTGGCAATCAAAAGAACATCTGTCCCAAAAAATTATAAGAATAGAATAGCAAATTACTAGTTTTCATAACCCAAAGGCATGCTAAACCATTAAAAAAGATTTTACATTGAACTAGTGGTGTAGCAACACTTAAAATTGAAATACAAAACTCATCCGTTGATAGTCGTGACTTACAAAGTTTTATCAGCTGATGATAGAACTTGGTCATAGCTTTCCTGGTACTATCAAAAAAAAAGTTACACGTGTTCAATGCAACCTTAGGAAAAATTAATGATAGCTCAAGTTCATTCACTTTGTTTTAAATATTGATCAATTATTTACACTGTAAGGAGTTCACTGATCCAAATAACTAAATTCTGGCACATTTTACAGATCTTCTAAGGAATATGGTTAAGTAGCAAAATAAATTATGTTCCTATCATTATAATTCCGCTGACTGACATCAATGTTTCAATTTCAAAACGAAAAGCAAAAGGTAGGAAATATGTAGAGATACCTTTAAGTTTTAATGTACCTACCAAAGTCCTGCTGAACAAAGTGATAAGCCTGACTTCCAGAAACGTTACAAAAATTGCTTCATCTCCAGATTTATGCAACATATTTAAATGTAAGAATGCAAACATCCAAGCAATTTGGCAATGTTTCAAATAACGCTGTGGTCCAGCTGCCGATAACTATTTACGTAGGTGTACATCATGTTAGTACTCGCCCAATGAGAGGTACTAACATACTTGTTGGCATGCATACACATCGCACGACTGTGAAGAGCGTACTTACCAATTTCCGGAGAACAGTGCTCTGCACCGTTGCGCTCAAAGAATCGACCTGCAACAAACAACCAGCAAACAATTACGCTCACCCACGTCACCTATAACAAGTGAGAACTCAAAAGCAGAAATAGGTTCAGCACTTGGCACCGCATCTCCACTACACCCTCCAGATGAGAGGTCGCCTTCCGAGAAGTGTTCCCGTCCACTGGGACCTGGAGCTGTGCCGTGGGCTCCAGCTGTGGGACGCTGGCGTCAGGTGACTGAGCCACCACCGGGTCGTGATCAGGATGAATTGTAAGCTAAATAAGTAAACTTTATCGTCTGACTTTATTTTAACATTTTTACGATATTATGTTGGAGGAGGACCAATGGTTGGTCCAGATGGTTAATCACTGGCCTCCAACTTTGGAGGCCCGCGGTTCGACCCCAGGGTGAGAAATTTTTATACGGGAAACACTTATGTGGGGAGTGTGGCGGACACTGTCGTGGTGTGCGGGTTTTCTCGGGGCTCTCCCATTTCCTGCCCCGTCTTCATTCCTCAGCGTATCCTCCTCCATCTTGTCTCACCTCATCTATTCTTTGGGTCGACCGGAACCAAAGGGGGTGGCACTGGATAGGGCTTACAAGTTTTTATTGAGCTTTGACGATTACGTGTATACCAACTTTGAAGATGTATGCAAACTTGAATAATTCGTAAAGTGAATTGAATTTTGCGCAAACGTGTGAGTGAAGAGATTTGGACTACTCTTAACAGCAAGGTCTTGAGAGCCAAAATTTTACGCAAAGGAACACATATTTATAATATATGGTTGTTAAATTTTTTTTATATATTTGCTGTGCAAAGAATACACATGTTTATATATTTAACATGTAACCACAATTATATGTAGGAAAACAGCATGTGTAATAAGATTTTGAGTGCATCGTTGCAAAAATTCCAACCCCAAATTAATTGTGAACAACTTAAACTTTCGCATGAAATGCTATTGCAAACTCGTGACTTCTGAAATATTTGACCTAAATTTTTTTTTCACATACATTTCACAACTTTATTCATCTTAAAATGAATTAATCTTTTAAAAATGTTTAACAGGCTTGCATAATCATGTAGCTATAAATGCTGCCCTGCAGGGAGAAAACGAATTTCCTCATGAAAATTTAAATGAAAAAATTGTATTACGAAAATAATTAGCAACGTAATATGTTAATATATTTTCCTGCAGATAATTTTCTTTTGGATTCAATCAGTACTCCCTATGTTTTGATAACTTGCCTTCTCTCCTCACAATTATTAGGCATTTCAATTCATCGTTTATAAATAACGTGTTTCTGTCTTTAGAATTCTTAAGACTCTAGACTACGAATTATCTTGATATCGTTGCGCACAAAAAAATTAGGTGTCTTACATAGATTTGATTCATGTACGCAGACGTTGAATCAGGGCCATTATGAAATTTATATAAAAAAAGCCAATCCAAAAGTTTAATATCTAGTGTTTTAATAACATTATCATTAGATTTTAGAGAAGAAAAAATGCAGCTATATACTTAAGTCTTGCGAAATAATATCCACAGACCCAGATCTTAAGTACAGTTGGTTATCCAATTTGTAAAGTTCGATAAATAAAAATTGTATTCGATTTTTTCCTTTGTCTCCGAGTTCGTATAATCACGAAAATGTTGGCGTAAATCTTATGTCGGCCAGCATATGATAGGCCTGCTCAAGGTATGATTGTGTGTTCAACTATATTAAGAGCATTTACTGTGAGCCGCGCATTTTGTTAACGTTCTATGCAGACGTCTCTTGCGTAAATGAAATCGATCGTGAACCGACCTTAAATAATGTAAGCGCCCCCCCTCCACTCATTAACCAACCGATGTCGCGTTGGTACCGTGTGGTAAGGCCTTAGGGAAGTCGACTATAACTACTGAACCCCGGAGACGGACGAGTATTAGGCCTGCTTGACCTTTATCTCGTTCACTTGAGGAAACTGACAAGGAAATAAAATTGCGTCCATTAAAACTTTTAACGAAACATGTATATATGAAGATTACGGATAATTCAATCTGTACGTAATACAAACGAAGACCCCGACATATTGAATTATTTTTCCTCGGTGTATTCTGCACTGAAGATGTTAACACGCCAGGGATTCCCACCGCCAACTTTTTAACGTGACGTTAACGCACTAGATAANATTCTGCACTGAAGATGTTAACACGCCAGGGATTCCCACCGCCAACTTTTTAACGTGACGTTAACGCACTAGATAAAGACACAAGCCTTTATACTGTCTTTATAAACTTCTCGTAAACTAGTCACTGTGCAGTTAGAACACCTAACCTCGTTCACTACCGTCCTTAGCTTAACGCTGAATATAGTGGGCGCTGTTAATTCGCTACTGTTCTTGACGTTTTTTTTTTTTGTAAGATGGTGGATATTTCTAGCGATTGAGGTAGCTCAGTGGGGGTCGAACCCACGCACTTCCGAATGTAAACCAGGCACTACACCGCACTAACCAAGCACAGGAAGTAACTACAGCGAACGTCGCGACTCTTACCGCGGTCTGAAGCTGCTCCTGCGTGGACTTCAGCTGGTCCAGTTGTATCCGTGAGCCAGCTATTTCCTTCTGCTTGTCCTCCACCTGCGGACACGCGAAGGACGTGTGACGACATGTAGGAGTATCGCACTCTTAGAAACACTTTCTTTGCTGCAAGGCACGATTTGTTGCCGCAAAGAAAACTTTATATGAGCTACTGCTAAGTAGGTTTGTCACAAACACAAGTTTTGTTTTGATGATAACCTTGCATTGTCTTTGCAATAGTACAGCAGAAATCTTTGTAGTAATGTCAGTTAAACAGTAAAGAAAATTTGTGCTTTTAAACACAACCGTGATTAGTAAATAAAAGAGAAGCAGCAAATCTTTCAAAATTGTAGTCACTAAAAAAAAATAACCATTGTTTCGAGACTCGAATTAGTATACACCCCCTCCCCCTCCCCCCTCCTCGTGTTACAAGCCTAACGCCCTTCACCAAACGACCACTTTGTCTTATTGGGCTGACACTGCATTTGGTAAGTATGTGATGTCAGTTAGTAATGCATGGACCAGAATGTAATAGGACAACTTTTTTGGGAATAATTGAGGTTAGTGATTTGGCGAATCACTGCATTTCATAGTTCATTGTGGCACTAAAAGTCTGCAAGAAAACAATATATTTGCTCAAATGCAGTTTCGTAACTGCAGGATATATTATTTAATGGATGTTTTCGTCGGGACAACCGTTAGTTACGTACTTAAAACTACAATGTACGATACTGAAAACGTTTAATACCATTAAACCATTACCTTTGGTTCAAAGTAGCATTTATTTACTATAGACAAAAGCAGCTCAAAAAATGTTTATTTATTTGCTATAAAGGAAGGTAAAATTGCCATAAAACAAAGACGAATAAAGGAAACGTCCATTAACATCAAGCCTGTTTTACTGTAACTTTCTCTTTGAATTAAAGTAATATTGTGTTGCTGTAAAAAAAACTGTCCTGAATAAATGGTTTTCTTTGTCGTACAGAAATTTCCTAAGTATTTTTTTTAACTGTAGAGTAAACCCCAGCGGTGATTGAGAACTGTTTTTGGTGACGTGGGCGGTGAAGCGAAGTGAAGGTTTTTGGAGATTGTGCATGTGAGTCACTGCTAGTCCCATCATCTATCGCCCATAGTTGGTAACTGTCTATTTTTGTAATGCATGGCCGCTGCTACTGTGAGCTCGTACAGTCACCATTTATAATATAATAAGCTTTATTATGCCCTTCGGTCCCAAGTGGGCACGTAATGATAGTGACCCCTCTGTACCAGATTTGAACTCTGTGACATGTCTTGACGAAGACTAAGCTTCGTAAAGAAAAGTCGATATAGTAGAGGATACGACTCCAACAAACTTTATGAATATGTGATGGTTATTTTGAAACATTTTCCGGGCCATGTGCATAGGCGACCACTATATATATATATATATATATATATAT
>NQII01007945.1:3362-33120 GCA_002778355.1 Clitarchus hookeri | reverse complement strand
ACTAATTCCACGTGTAAAAATATTTGAAACGGCATATTTATTACACAATGTCCTGTCATAATGGCAATTTTTGTGTTCTCGGTACGTACAGATAATGAAACTATCTTCACTCAACGAAATTAGATAATTTTTATTCAAATGAGTGAGTTATTTCAAGGAATTTTTATAATCACGCTATGAAATGTTTTAGATTTTTTTTTCTTAAAATAAGGAAATTTCTGGATTACATTTTATTTGTAGCAAACAATAATTTTTTGTAAAATAATTTTTCCCAATCATACAATATAGTCGCCCTTGTCAAATTTTCTGCAAATGTTTTCGCATATTTTATTTCTGCGTCCCAAAAAGACTAAAATTGTGTTCGTGAAATGTTACGATGCAAAATTATGCGACCTAAAATATGTTTATGCGAGGAAATACTACCTACTTATAAGTAGTCGAACACGTATAAAAATTAACGAATGTTTTTGGTGGACAGCGTCCATAAGGCCACGGAATCTCCTGAAAGTGCCACTTTGCATTCAATTCCAGATCCTGATCAATGCCAGAAAAGACCAAGGATCATATGATGTGCCCCTCCCCCCTCCCGCTCTCCGCGGCACGTGTTCTGATTGTGTGTCTCTCAAGAATGAGATCCTGCTTTGCGTGTTGTCCAGCGCCCGTGTGCTGTTGCCATCCACGTCCAGAAAAACCTGGATTCGTGACTAAAGACGAGGCACCATCCTACCTCAGCAGTCCACGCCGACCGATTGCAATAAAACTGCTGACAAAGTGACCGTTGTCGGAGTGTCGATGTAACACGTCGTGAAATGTTTTCGAGAATACCAGTCTTCCTCTGGAACGGTGAGGATGGGAATAGGAATTGTTGTCGATGGCGCTGTATGTCACTGGATTGCGGAAGAGGCGCTTGGTTCGCATAGCTCCTGTACTCCTGGCTCTTTCTGGTGATCGATGTTGTTCGCCCAGAGGCTTCTCCGTGAGTGTGTGTGTGTGTGTGTATGCATGTAGGCGTGTTTGTTCACTCAAGTTCTCACTTCTCCCAGCATCGTCACACAGTTCGGTTCTAGCGATGCAGGTTGGGGGCAGATTGTACGGACTACCCACCTCGCCTCTCTCGAGTCCAGCGATTCGCCGTTTCCCAAAGCTATGCTGACTACTCAGCAGCGTTGACTTCAAGTGCGTGTTGGTTGTACCGCACACGGACTTCGTCGCGCTACCGTTCACAGCGCCGGGCTTGTAGTGCTGTCACGCTCCGTAATGACAGTTCTACGAAGCCACTTTCAGTTAAGAGTAGAAAGATTCCATCCATCGTGGATATTTTCACGAACTTTAGCAATCGAACTTAACGACCGGGCATTAAAATTCAAAGCTTGGCATGCCATAGAGGACTACTTGACATAAGTTTGTAAGGTTTCAGTATTAGTCTTTTTTTCCCGTGAGAAACAAAAAACTATTAAATAATAAGGGAACGTTTGATTACGGTTATATGCGTGAAACGTGTTACGGAGTAAAATAAGTTTGATTTCGAAAGAACTGTTGAGATATTCCATGTGCCTTCACCAACTTGATTTTTAAACATTGATTCTGGAAATTACGTTATTGAGGAATATACGTGAATCTCAGATGGCAGGAAGCTGTCCACCGGTTGAAATGTTACCTTTGTTGATGCTGTGTATCAGCTTTCGCCTCGTGTAATACGTAGTTCGTTCTGGGTGCGGCGGTTTTTATGGCACCAGGTGTACGTAAAATCTTGGGATAGAACAGCAACGGAATGCATTGCTTGAAGAAAACGAAATAATTGCGGGAAAGGCCACCGTTCATCGGCAGCGTCACATTTCTCACGTGCGAAGACGTTGCCTCACATCCAATTGCGTGCGTACCCGGACCACAGAGATTGGAGGCTGACTGATCCTGTGACGTGTGAACCGCAATGCCGCCGAGATCGTAAACATAACTTGCATGAGAAATAATAATAATAATTCTGGCAGAGTGCGTGCATCAAATATATCACTAGTCAGATTTCAGCATGTTCTACAAGTTTTACGGGTGTGATAGATTAGTTATTCAGCCAATAACACTGATCGCCTTTCAAAGCAATAAAAATTGTGCCTCCGTCCGCAAATTATTTCTAACTGAAGTACCTATAATACTTTAATTAATTAAAAATAAATGAGTGAATTCACTAACATAAGCAATATTCAATCGAGCGACATTTTGAAACTGAAATACTTTTAATGGATAATTTTTATTTTCAGATTTAAATTTCAGCAAATTAATTGTCATTTTTTTTTTTTAATCGTTACATTATTGAAAAAGTTAACAAATATTTTAAATCGTAAGAAAATCATCTACTTCTATTAGGTTACTGTTGTTAAAGTGGATCCTCATCGCATAAAATATATATTTAAAAAATATACTATTTCTTCATATTCAAGAAAATATGTGTATATTTATAGTAAATGTTATGTCATTAATTCTAGATCGTTTCTCTTTCATTTTTAACGCATAATTGTGTGGTAATTACTTTTTTTATTGAGATTCTAATGTCTGCGTCATTTTTTTCTTGTGCAGCACAGATCCACCATGTCAAATAATGTTAATAATTTGGAATCGTTTAACTGCCACATTGTCTAGTATAATAAGAAACTCTCAATTTGATTGTTACTATAATTATTTCGGTAGTATATTATAAATTTACTATCCTATATAACAGAGAGATATTGTAGCAAATAAAAAGCCTATAAATAATTTTTTACTGTTCCCTACCAAGTAGAATGAGACTTCAAATGAACTGTTATTGCGCTGTATTTCCCTATTTAATTCGCTTCATAGCAAATAAATAAATTAACAAAATTATATTTTTGTGATTTTAAAAGTGTGGAGATTTTCTGGATTTAATATCTTTTTGTTACAACTTTCAGTTATTGGCCAAATATAATATTCACATTGATCTATAAGTTCATTTAACTTACTCTAAGTTTAAGAAAACAATCAAGGAACAGTTTAATTAATCGTTCAGAAAGTAAATGACCAACCAGTTATTTCAGTAGAGTTGAATCCCATATCCCTTATTTGTTTTTAAAACTCTTTGTGATTGTCTTGCACAATATGAAACTTACAACTAAGACCTGGCATACGTTAGCGACGAAAACTAGATATGACTGGAGTTATTACTACAACGTTCAAAATTATATAATTGTAGTTATTTTTTCCTTACCTTGTGCTCAAAATCGTTAGCTTAAAAACTACGTCGCTATCCTGAACGATGCAGTCTTTCGTTACGCGAGATCACACGTTTCAGACAGAATATGGGAAAATTTTTCCGTCGACTAGATATCATGTTAGATGTTTTCAAGTGCGTTGATGAACTCAGATAAGATTAACTCAAGCAAATATGTGATATTTAATTTTTTTATCACGTTTTCCTAGGAAATCGGTTACGTTATCAACAGCATTTTTTATTATTTTTCTCGGAACCAAAAATACAAAAATACTTCGTTGACAGGGCTTCACAGCATTAAGGTCTAAGTAACTTACTAAAGCCGACGATTCTGTCGTGATGGATTTTTGAGACAATGCATCACCAGTAGCGTCAGAAGTGTTTTTATAGCAGTAATTTTATNCCCCCCAAACGCCCGAAGTTTGCATCTTGCACAGTCAGTAAACACCGCAGTGAAATATTTAACAGCAGGATCACTACTGAGCCTTGGACCACGTAAATATCAGTTACTTTAAATATGGCGACTGCCAGATGATCTACATTTTCAATTATTTTGACGTTTCTGGTCCCCAAAAACTATGAACAAAGGCTAATGTAGGTTTTTTTTTTAATTTTACTATCCTGAAAGCCATTAGCGTTGTTACCAGGTGGCAGAATAATTTAAGATAAGTTAAAAACTACATCAGTTTAATGTAGTTAAACAGCAGCTACCCGCTTGGGCCCGCTTGCCTGGAGAGCTTTTTTCCGCGTTTCAGACCGAGAAGCGAGGGAACTATAAGGGCTACACTGCCATTCGCTACAAGTGCGTCATCGCCGCTACGCGCAGAGCTCTGAACTTCAAGAGGCGATCCTGTCATTTTATTGGAGGAAAGTCCGCACCAAGGATCCGCGCATGCTCCTCGATTACTTATGTGTGTACATAACGCGTGTATTTCGAGGTACAGCGCTTTGAAAAAGACATTTTCAGTCACGATGGAGTGCTCTGAAACGGTGTTTGTAAAGTGAGTGACGTCTTAGAAGTAATCTACAGGCATATAGTCTGAAGTATGTGTGTTTCGTTACGTAATTCAGCACATTGGACGCACGTTTAATTGTTTCGTAGCACAACATGTTTTTCAAACGATTTGCAGTCAATCTCAGGTAAGCGGGTCCCATAAGGCACGTACGACATAACAACAACTTTCATTCAACAACGGTTTTAAGACAGGTGTAGGCACTCTCATAACCTCGTAGCATGAATAAAGCGGCACTATAACAACTACCAACCTTACAAGTCTAAATTTCCAACAGAGGATTCCTTTTGCTATTTCGTAGCCTAAATGTTAATTACACAAGAATCTATATCATTCTAGTAACCACTAACAGAGATAAAGTATGCAACTGAAAATAACATCAATTTCCTTTCCATTTGGACGGTGAGGTTAGTTTTCCAACACTAGGTTGTGCTAAAAGAATTTTGCCATAAATAAAATTGCCATGCACACTATTCCATTAAAATAAAACTACATATTACCTTAAAATTTGCATAACATAGGTGCTGTATTTTGTGTTGCAAATCTCCGTTAACATTGGTGTTGAATGCGTATGTTTTGTGTGCAGCAGAGAATGTGGAGCGATGCGCTCGCAGTTCAATAACAATTTGCTCAACTAATTTGGTCATTAAGAATGACAGGTTTTTTTTTTCATTATTGTCAACGCCTGTCCTCCGAAGATCAAGCCTGGAGCATTACATGCCTAGGCCAGTGGTTCTCAAACGTTCCTTTACGATTGACCACTAGGTGTGGACTGTCGCAGGTTAGGGGCCGTAAGGCGTAGACTGCTACCATGTCATCTGCAATCATTCATAGAGCGTGTGGGCAGTCGGTCCTCATGAGCCTGATCCCTTGAGCTTAACAGGAGAGAACTTCCAGAGCAACATTCAGTGTGCACAGCGCCCAGACTAGTAATGCGATATATTCGGACCCAATCTCTGCCACTTCAGCCACTGTGTTTGTCACATCAGTCTTGAGAGTAATCCATGCTGTGCACACCGGCCAGATCCCTTTGTCTGATCATAGACAACAATAGTGAAGCATCCACCATGCTTTAATAATTGGTTGCAGTTGAATGCAATCCAATAGAAAGAGATTACTCTCCTTCCAATCGCGGTGGGTGGGCGTGGTTACCACCTCACCTGTCAACAGCATCGTACAGAGTTGAATCTGCACGAGCCACCTTGATGAGGCCAAGGCCTATCCAACCTCTACGAACGCGCTTCGTAAACGAGTCCTCTTACTAGGCGGACCAGACCAGTGTCCCTTCATCAACTCTTCGAAACTACCACCCGATGCTGACGACACGCTGCTTGCCAAAGGCAGCTAATGACGCCATCCCAGCACAGTGCTTCCCCCTTACAGGAGCAGCCCTCCAGGCAAATACCCGCCTCCAGGCCTCCTCCCAGCGGGAGGTTCAACCAATGCCACCCAGAGTCCGACCCGCGATCAGCACATCCAACGTCCGGGGCTTCACACTGATCCCCTGGGTCCCCACGACTATTCTGTGCACACTTTTCACCCAGAGAAGCCTAACTCCTTCAGGACGCCAGACAATCCCTTCTGTGGAGCTCCGCCACCCCGAGATCTACCCGAAGGCCTCAGTTGGGGGTGTGCACTCGGCTCGTGGGTCATCGCCGCTGGCGAGGAACATATGCAGCCTCTGTATAACCTCACACGACCTCACTGTGGTTGGTCGCCAGCGCACTTGCGGGGCCGCCACTATCATCCTCACTCCGTCAGCCACGGCATGGCCACCGTGTTTCCAGCTCTCGCCTATCGAGGAGGTGGAGATGGACTTGAGCAGCGCTAGGCTACATATTCGCGTCGCTGTCCCATATCATGGACCCTGTCTCGGTTCACGTGGTGGCAGGGGCAATCCCAATCAGCTATGAGAAGACCCCAACGGAGCTCGTCAGCCGGGGCGAAGAGCACCCCACCGGAACCATCGGGAAACCAATATGTGGTCCAGTAAGGGGGGTTACGCCACTTCACACCAATCTGCTCTTACATGTTAAGCCGGTGAACCACCACGCGGGCCTTCACCGGGGGGATGGCCGAACTTGGATAGCCATTCCCATAGTTACGACTACACAATCAGGCACTCCGGGGTGCTGAATCTGTACACTCCCTACACACAGGGATATGCTACCCGCTTTCACCAGGTGCACTTTCAGCTCCTCCCCGTCGCCTTACGCCCATGACAGGTTGGTTGCTCGACCACCAACACAGCTCCAACCCGGATCCCAGGGCCAGACTGCTAACATAACATTAACCACTTGGTCGGCACCTCTTCCATTCAGGTAGCGAAACGTAGTGTTAATAAATTAACTACACATTAAAATGAATTACAACCACAAAAAACCTATTATCATCATCTCAAAAGCTTAATATTAATGAATTTAATTGTAAAAAATGTTTCAATAGGCATTATAAAGGCATTACAAAATATATATCGTGGGCCACGTAGGACAAAGCCACGGACCAACAGTGAACCGATAACCACTGGCCTAAGAGAAAAACTTACAACAGTGCTTCATAATAGTATCTTTTTTTTTCTCTTTAATAATATTAGACCTGCAATCAAAGCAAGAATACGTAGATTAGTAATCACACATGTAATTTTAAAAATGTATTGCTTGGCGAGATCCTGTATGTGAGACTGTCGCAAATAAGACGTACACTTCTCGTCTCCCACATCCGCAGTTCTCACCAATCCTCGCTCACAGTGAATACAAAGAACGCCATGTGACAGCCATTGAAAGAGCTGATGGGAGGAAACTGCACTCAATTCTGATGATGAAGTGCACCAGGTTGTGCGCTAATGACACACTTATACTGCATGTATTTGGCAAGCGTTGGATAACTTGTATGGAACATAATGAAGACCATGTTTAAGAAATTACACAGCTGTGTACCGCCTTTATTCAAAGGTAGGCAGGTAGGTACGTAGGTAGGTATGATCTGTCTCATATAAGTTGGCGATATTTTGACAGTCAGTGAGTGGCAACTTGATGTATACGTAACAAACAATGTGCCATTTACAAAATTCTGTATCAGCTAATGCCTTAACGAATGGAAATTAATATTATGTTGGCTATTCTGACTGAACGGCCGACGCACATCAAACAAGTAGAAAATACGCGGATAAGAAAGAGTTCCTAGATGAATTAATACGTTTTATTTTACGTGTTCACAAACCAGATGTTATTAGTTTTACAAATTAAACTTCGTGCTAAAGTAGTAATTTATATGTGTTCAAAATGAAACGAACATTAAAACGGTTCGTATTCAAATGAAATGCAACTTCAAACATTGGAAGTTTTTTTTAATGTCATACCCCCACTCTCCACGCCTTCCATACATGCTTGATATTAATTCCAAAAGCCTACAGAAATATCGGAGGGTATAGTTGCATAATTTTTTCAAATAATTTGACGAAATGTATTTCAAACTCTTGTAGTTTCGAGTCAATATAAGGAGAAATGTGAACTTTTATAAAGACGGAATAAAGAGGCACGGCCAAAGTCCTGCTACCTGTTTAGGTGGCTCACAGCAAGCCCTACCACATCATCTGTTACAACACGCCCTTCCACGCTATCTGTTAGCCAAATCCCAAACTACAACCAGCCAGAAACAAAATATAGTTTTCTTGTTTAAAATAACAAATTTACGAACAGATACCAATGGTTTTATTTGTCCACAAGCTCTGTATTAATCCTTAAGTATTCCGTGTTCAGCGATTTGGATTTCTATTAATTTATATTGGGCCGGTAATCGTTTTCGTTACGCTAACATCCATTACATGCAAAGTTCTCCGGCAAACCCAAATTTTTGTTGTTTTCGTTTCGTGTTGTTACTATTCTGTATT
This sequence comes from Clitarchus hookeri, assembly GCA_002778355.1. Classification (NCBI taxonomy): domain Eukaryota; kingdom Metazoa; phylum Arthropoda; class Insecta; order Phasmatodea; family Phasmatidae; genus Clitarchus; species Clitarchus hookeri. Next base: position 24,998 of record NQII01007945.1, on the reverse strand, counting down.
AATAAAACTAAGAAAATGGGATGCGCATTGGTATTTTTGAAGAATTCTTACGTAATTCCACGTCACATATTTCTAACTCAAGCTGTCAGCTGTCAGTAATAGCAGAATAACTGCTTTGTAAAAGTCGTTGGTATGTTGTTTGTTGGCGAATGGAAAGTGCGTTGTCAAGCAAGTTTCCCGAATTACTTTTATTTCCTGTCTTAAAATATTAGCTGTAACATCCAAAGTGTGATAAGAACTACAATTACCGTCTCGCAAATGTTAAACCAAATTCGTTGTCTGTAATAAATATAAAAAAATAGGTAACAAATATTTTATTTTTTTGCAAGGTTTTTATGTTTTTACGTTTAAAACCTACAGATTTTTTTAGACAGATGTGAGTCTGTAAACACCTTAAAATTTGTTTATCATTACAAAGGAAAGTGGATTAGCTGACAGCGTGTTAGTAAAATTAATATAAAGCTGCCACTTGACGCACCAGCTGATGGCGAAAGGATACATAAACGAAAAGCAAGCATTGGCACTACTTTCGTCGAACTGTCAAAATCTTGCCAAGTTACATGAGGCAGAGAGTAATTGGGCTTAACGTCTCGTAGACAGCGAGGTCATTAAAGACTGAGCAAGTTGCTCAAAGAGGAGTTGGGGAAGGAATCGGCCATGGTCTTTGTCAAGGAACCATCCCAGCATTCGTCTGGAGTGATTTAGGGAAACCATGGAAAACCGAAATCAGGCTGGCTGGACCGGGAATCGAACCCGGGTCCTCCCGAATGCGAGTCCAGTGAGTTACCGCTGCAGCGCCTCGCTAGGTGCTTTAACTCTAAAAATTACGACGTGTTAAGGTTTTAATTTGAATCTACATCGTATATTCATTTCACTACGTTTAGCGCGGCTCTAACAGATGTGTTCCTGCAGTGACAGCTTTCTACGCTTGCACATCTCACACGCTTTCACTTCTTCAGCGCGACTTGCATTTTTGATGGCGAGAAGCACTGGACCTGAGCTCGACCGCCACAGAGAACTTTTCTTCAGTCTACCTTTCCTACATGAGCTAATGCAATTATTTATTTCGTATTTGTTTTAATTTACTGTCTGCTCACTGCTTCCGTCGCTATTGTGTTCTCGTCCAGTGGAGTGGAGCGGAGAGATTTGGGCGGCTCTTAACGACGAGGTCGTGAGAACCGAAGTGTTCTCGTCCAGCATTCATGATTACGTCCATACCACGGATAGTAAGAACACATTCTAAGTGGGTATTCGAGTCTAGTTTCCGCGACACATCAATACGTCTTTCAGAGAATTATATTCGATCGATCAGTTGCTGAAGATGAGGATGGAAGTACGAAAGACACCGGTTAACTTGCTTTCCGCCTTATTGATAGGCTTTCTTGTATTCACACGCAATATTGCGAAGCCTGTAAGTATTATTATTGACAGCAAAAGGTTGCCTCACCATATTTATATATCGAAATAATGGAGCCACAAGATTTTCTGATAGTGTGGGGATTTTCGTTAAGTATTAGTTCGTTTAAACCTAGCTCACCAGAAACTACTGAAAGATTGTCTATTTACTAGGTATTAATATATTTTTTCTAGTGTGAATATTTATGAGGTTGAGTTATTTTTACACATTATAGCAACTAGCAAGATACAGTGTGTTATTCTTCACGTCAGCTTGTCGCATGGACTTAAGCTAAATTCAGCAACTGAAAATAATTTTATCCACTCTTGCAACTTCATAACAGTTTCTTATCTTTTAGGGCAAACTTTTCAGTCGTGCTGTTGGAGCGTCAGTGTCATTGGGCGGACGTTTCGAGTACGGGAGAGCACAGACAAACCGAGACTCGCTGTAGCTGAATGAACCGCAGAAAGTGGCTTTGTTTATGAGCAGAGAGGAGAGTGAGTATGCAACATCACAGTTGAAGGTAGAGATGTTGCTCCTCACCAGGCTCCATATGTGCGCATGTGTTGGGAAAGGGGATCTGATCTCCCTTAACAAATATTATTGTGTGTTTGCAGTTTTTTTTAGCAATTTGAAACTTACAGTAAGTTATAAGAATATCTTAGTAATTGGCACTTGATTTATACCACTAACGAAGCATTTCCGTTCCCTTTTTTTTTTCTAGTTCATCATTACACGATGGAGGCCCATTACACGAAGGAGGCCAATGTACCAGCTTCATTAAATAGGCGCTGTCAAAATAATTTTTTATTCTATCATTAAGAGAGGCATCATCCAAACATGAAGGCAGACTGCAAGATGAGTGTCCGTTTTCATAACAGGCGGCTTTATTCTGCACACACAACAAAAAGGCAAGTTAAGCACTTGTTCTAGAATATTGTTCATAGAGTTAAAAACCGGTCCTTATTGTAGATACGATGAAGACTTGCTGCAGTTGACTATAGCAAGATGAAATTAGAATATCATCATCCAAAAATAATGTTTGTAAAATATTACGTCAACAAACTTCCTTATTTTTTTATGCCCATTTCAAACAGTATACTGTAACATACTTAATGTCTTAGAAATAACCCTTAATGAAAAAATGGTGTTAATTATGTTTAAATTTAGCAATAATTTTTAAAAGGTAACACAACTTCATAAAAATACTTTGTTCAGGAGTAATTATTTCCGAAATGCAATGGTTTTGTTTCATATGCTACATATTCAAACAAGTGAAAATGTTTCAATGAAATAAAAGGTAGGCACATTTTATTATTTTTATTTACATGTAAAATTATAGTTATAAAAATTGGTTAAAAAAAAACATTCTAATTTGTTATTCACTATTTCGCAATTAAAATTGTAAATAAATTACTTTCACTTATTAAGAAACTGAAACCTTGTACTGATTGCATTTGATCCTAAAACACACCAACTTACCTCCCTGAAACAGAAGTTTACAAATCGCTGTAATCTTGTACAGCAAGCCTATAATACAAAAGTTTCAGGAAAAACACACAATTGTTTTTAATAATTGTAAAAAATAACTCTAACCGTAGCTTTACAGATTAATTTCTTTTTCCATGATTAATAAGTGACACTACATTGGTAGGCTGATGCAGGCTAGTAGAAAACAATAACTTTCAGAACGGGTTACATTTAGATACGAAGAAGGAGCACACACAAATTTTAAAATACCATAGTAGAAAAACTCTAAACTCACACACACAACAAGCACCTTCAGAATCCCCAATTGTGTAACTAAAATGTTAAGATCTACCAAGCCATTCGCTTCAACTAAACATAGGCGGTTCGCTGTCACTTCACCCTATATGCCAATTGAGCATAAGGGAAAATGCTTTGTTTACAAGAGGTTTGAAGTTACAGTGAACAGGACGATATCAGAGCAGGGGAGCTGCTAGTGAGGGTAGCTGGACAGGAAGTCAGCCATAGCCAGGTACAGCCCCAGGTCAATGAAGAGCCTGCTGACTACTGGCATAAGGAAAGCTGCTTTTTTTTTTACAAGAGATTTGAAGTTATAGTGAACAGGACGTTAGCAGAGCAGGGGAGCTGCTAGTGAGGGTAGCTGGACAGGAAGTCAGCCATGGCCAGGTACAGCCCCAGGACAATGAAGAGCCTGCTGACTACTGGCATAAGGAAAACTGCTTTTTTACAAGAGCTTTGAAGTTACAGTGAACAGGACCTTAGCAGAGCAGGGGAGCTGCTAGTGAGGGTAGCTGGACAGGAAGTCAGCCATGGCCAGGTACAGCCCCAGGTCAATGAAGAGCCTGCTGACTACTGGCATAAGGAAAACTGCTTTGTTTACAAGAGGTTTGAAGTTACAGTGAACAGGACGTTAGCAGAGCAGGGGAGCTGCTAGTGAGGGTAGCTGGACAGGAAGTCAGCCATGGCCAGGTACAGCCCCAGGTCAATGAAGAGCCTGCTGACTACTGGCATTAGGAAAACTGCTTTGTTAACAATAAGTTTGAAGTTACAGTGAACAGGACGATATCAGAGCAGGGGAGCTGCTAGTGAGGGTAGCTGGACAGGAAGTCAGCCATGGCCAGGTACAGCCCCAGGTCAATTAAGAGCCTGCTGACTACTGGCATAAGGAAAACTGCTTTGTTTACAAGAGGTTTGAAGTTACAGTGAACAGGATGTTAGCAGAGCAGGGGAGCTGCTAGTGAGGGTAGCTGGACAGGAAGTCAGCCATGGCCAGGTACAGCCCCAGGTCAATGAAGAGCCTGCTGACTGCTGGCATAAGGAAAACGGCTTTGTTTACAAGAGCTTTGAAGTTACAGTGAACAGGACGTTAGCAGAGCAGGGGAGCTGCTAGTGAGNCGGTACTTTGTGTGTGGGTACATTTCCTGCCCATATCGTGTTCGTTAGTGCTCAAGTTGATAGTCCTGCGGTACTTTGTGTGTGGGTACATTTCCTGCCCATNTGCTGGCATAAGGAAAACTGCTTTGTTTACAAGAGCTTTGAAGTTACAGTGAACAGGACGTTAGCAGAGCAGGGGATCTGCTAGTGAGGGTAGCTGGACAGGAAGTCAGCCATGGGGTCCATGTCGGGGTCCAGTTAATTCTCGGACGACTGTGCTGGCATAAGGAAAACTGCTTTGTTTACAAGAGCTTAGAAGTTACCGTGAACAGGACGTTAGCAGAGCAGGGGAGCTGCTAGTGAGGGTAGCTGGACAGGAAGTCAGCCATGGCCAGGTACAGCCCCAGGTCAATGAAGAGCCTGCTGACTGCTGGCATAAGGAAAACTGCTTTGTTTACAAGAGCTTTGAAGTTACAGTGAGCAGGACGTTAGCAGAGCAGGGGAGCTGTTAGTGAGGCTAGCTGGACAGAAAACTGCTTTGTTTACAAGAGGTTTGAAGTTACAGTGAACAGGACGTTAGCAGAGCAGGGGAGCTGCTAGTGAGAGTAGCTGGACAGGAAGTCAGCCATGGCCAGGTACAACCCTAGGTCAATGAAGAGCCTGCTGACTGCTGGCATAAGAAAAACTGCTTTGTTTACAAGAGGTTTGAAGTTACCGTGAACAGGACATTAGCAGAGCAGGGGAGCTGCTAGTGAGGGTAGCTGGACAGGAAGTCGGCCAAGGCTTGGTTGCTGTTCCTCCGCGCCCAGTCGAAGGCCGTCAAGCCTTTCCTGTCTCTGACGGCGGTGTCGAGCTTCATCTCGACGAGCAGCTTGGCGACAGCCAGGTGGCCGTGCTTGGCGGCGAAATGCAGGCTTGTCATGCCGCTGTAGTTGGCGCTACTCACGTCCGCCCCGCGGTCCGCCAGCCACTTGACCATCTCGGGCCGGTCTCCGAGAGCCGCCTTGTTGACGGGTGTGAGCCCCCGCCAGCCTCGCGTGTCCACGTCGGCGCCGCGCGCCAACAGCAGCTGCGCCATCTGGATCCTACCGCCCTCGGCGGCGCCGTGGAGCATCGTTTCGCTCCTGTCGTCCGTCTGGTTGGCCGGCAGACCGGCGTCCATCAGCAGCGTGGCCAGCTCCTCGTCGCCGTGGTGGCCCACCTGCCACAGGTGCCCCCACGAGTTCTCGCGGATGCCCTCCAGCTGCCGGTACTCCACGCTGCTTCTCTCCAGGGACTTCTCCAGACCCTTCCTCAGCGTGCTCCAGTCCGTGTTTCTCACGTACTCCTCCACCTGCGTGGACAGATCATTTGAACATTTGAAAAGGTCAACAACAAAGATGAGAGGAGGCTGGTGTTAAGAGTACTTTGTACTGAAACATGTTCTTGTTTGCGCGAATACGCGTATCTCGGTAAATAAAAGTTCTGGAAATACAACTTTCTGCCAGAAAAGGTTAAAAAAAAAATAATTATCTATATCACATCGGTTTTCTTGTATCATATTATGTGTATTCGTGTGGAGAAATTCGGGTCAAATTTCTAATTTTTAAATCTTGCCAATGCAGTTCCCTTAAGCGGTAAGAGAAAAGTGCGATTGCACTGGCGTAGTTTAATATGTGGGCTTTCGTCGCGTGTTGTGTTTCATAACACTTTAACTCAGATCAACTTTCGTGATTGGATGGTTTCCGTGCTACGCATCTTAGGTGTATGCCCGCTAATCAACGACGCGCAGTGTTGAAGTTACGTAATCCTGATTGGCCAGTCAAGTAGGAGAAGATCTTCTCACAAAGGCACGCCGCCAGCAAGCAAAAGAAAATAGTTCGTATGTCCGCAGGGTATTGAAATCTAGCATGTGCGGAATTCTTTTCGCAAAATTCGGGTGTCCTTAATTATAGGATGTTAAGATTTTGTTTCTTCTTTATTCTGAAATATGAGATACGAATACTTTTTCCAGTAAATAAATTTGGGGTAAGTTACATTTTTAATAGGCATGTGTTTAATTTCTTTGCGTCCTACGTCTATACCCGCGGTAGCTAATTTGGGTGACGGGGAGAGTGGTAGCTTACACATTACACTAAACCAGAGTGACATCTAAGAGCGTCACACAAATATATATGGCTTACCCGGGACCTGGCGACCGAAAGGTAAGATCTTAGCTACTTTGGTCACAGATTTTACATTTCTACAATAGCTACTTTCGTAACATTTCAGTAGCCTACGAATGTCTGAAAATAACCAGGACTAGCTCCGGACTAATATCACCGTTAAAAAGTTCCTTTAAAGAAACTAGCAGCATAGAAAGGAGTTTTACAGTCAACACGGGAATATCTAAATTTTTACAAAAACTCGCCATACACACGCGTGTTTTCTTGGTTATAGCAATTTCTGCAGTAGGCTGCGTCAAAAGGACGAAAGGTTTTCAAAGGCAGTACACAACCTGTGACCACGGCACTAAATATGTACTAATACTACGTGAAACTGAGCTAACTTATGACATATACACACGAATAAAATTCTGCAAACTGAATACTAAAGTTGTTTCTAAGACTAACTGAACAGTATGCTCTTATCAATTCGGAACACTGTGAAGTCGATAGAAACATTACAATATTACTGTCACACCAACGCATGTGAAAGAAAAAATATTTTCTTTGGCCTCCAATTTGAAAAATGCACTTCTAAAGTGTTGGGTCATGAATTAGTTCATATATTCTGCTATCAACCTTACGACTGATGCGCCAGATAGCCGTCACGTCAGATGAGAAAACTATTTTCCAAGAGTATGAAATAAATAATTTAATGTCCTCCTCTGCAAATCTATGATTTCTCTAAATAACTGTCATTTCTACTCATATACTTGTTATTTTAGATTCTATACGAGAGACAATCATATCCGAAGTTCTTAAATTCTTGTTCCGTCCTTGGAATTTTCACATCAATAGTCCCCACGCCACGTAATTCCTCTGGTCAAGTTGATAGTCCTGCGGTACTTTGTGTATAGGTACATTTCCTGCCCATCTCGTGTTCGTTAGTGCTCAAGTTGATAGTCCTGCGGTACTTTGTGTGTAGGTACATTTCCTGCGCATCTCGTGTTCGTTAGTGCTCAAGTTGATAGTCCTGCGGTACTTTGTGTATAGGTACATTTCCTGCCCATCTCGTGTTCGTTAGTGCTCAAGTTGATAGTCCTGCGGTACTTTGTGTGTAGGTACATTTCCTGCGCATCTCGTGTTCGTTAGTGCTCAAGTTGATAGTCCTGCGGTACTTTGTGTGTGGGTACATTTCCTGCCCATCTCGTGTTCGTTAGTGCAAGTGGTTGGTTGCAGCGTTGGAGTAAGACCGAGTACTTATTTGCATGGTAAAAGTAAACTTCCGGATGCATCGTCTCTCTACAGTTCCGCTCGTATTACAACACACACAACGCTTGTCGCGAACGGCAAGAAACTAACGCTTGACGTACACGCAGCAGGGATGTCTGCAGTCTCGTGGCCATTGCGTACTGCTTTGAAACACGCACAATTACCACACACACATACACACACAAGCATACGCACACACACGTGTCCCTCAGTTGCTTCCCACGCAGAGATACTCAACTGGAAATCTACTAAAGATCAGTGTCAAAGTGTATATATTGGCCGTTGGCAGTAAAGTAGCAGTTTAGAAATCACCATTTGAAAAAGTCACTGCCCATAACTAAAACATTTTGCATTGGCACGCCGTCTCCCAGTTAAAGAGTAAGTATTCTTGCCATCTCGGATTTACGTATTTTCTCCCATAACTTAATTTTCTGAATCAATATTTAAAAACCAAGTTATTCAAGGCATGGGGAACATCATTACAGTTATTTCGAAATCAAACTTGTATTTCCTGCGTGATAAGTTTCACATCTGTAACCGTAATCAAACACTACCAAATTATTTAATAATGTCAATCCCACGTGGGAAAATAGAGGTGTAATTGAAATCCGCACAGTTTTTCAAAAAATTTGTGAAGTAGTCCTACATGCCATGCCTAGCTATGATTTTTTATATCTGGTCATAAATTTTCATTACGAAGATTTCTAATAAAAATCGAATATGGAATGGACACCACCGCATTAAGGTGTTTCGCCTGCTTGGAGCGTGAACTGCGTTGCCGTGCGTTTGAAATCCTGGTTTTTGACGAAGCTATTAAACGTCCCCTCCCTCCCCCCTTTGTATGTTTACCTACGAAAAGACGTCATACCCCAGACGAGAAAGGAATGGTACTTTAAAGTCACCACGCTTGGTGTGAATGTTATTTTGGAGCCCTCCAATATAGTTAAAAACGGCTTTTTCAGACTGCCGTATCTTGAAACGTACTCCCCGAACTACGGCAGGAGCCTGTATTGAACTTTGCTACAGACTTTCCATCAACAAAATGACAGGGGTCACCGCTGTAGTAGGCTGTACTGGCTGTTGCGGTAAATACGATACAAACACTTTGCTTGTTTTTACAAGACGTGGGTCTGTAGGCTGTTCGCTGTGAACTGAGAACTTTTGAAAACTCTGCTTAAAGTGTATTTACTTGTATGTCTTCTTCCGTCACATATAAAATTAACATAGCCATGGACCTTGTCACTTTATACTTGCGTTGGTAAAGTGAAACAGTGGAATAGTTAGAAAAGTAAATATGTTGGAAATTTCCTCATTCTTATTCTTAAAGCATTACAATAAACAGAAAGCAAAACCAAACCTTTCAGTATTCAAAAATGTTTACGTAACAATTTTTATTCAAAATTGAAGACGTTGGGCCACTTCCCTCCATCGTTGCCAACTTTACTGGGCGTGTGCCAGAGAGTGCACCCGTTAAAATGTATGCAGCGTGAGGCAGTGAAGTTTTTCAAATGTTGATTCTAAATGTGCTCGAATACCGTAAACAGCCTTAAGCAGACTAGGTTGTCTTGTTCTACGAAGTCAAAAATGTAATTGATTATTACAGTGAAGCTCAGAAACACGTTATAGAAGGCAGTCCACGTCTTCCTTTGAGATACTTTTAAGTATTGATCTCCTAGTTCGGAATTCGTAGGTGGGAATCGCGCCGTACGATTCCACTAATCTGCGAACTTTCCTCGGGGATCTCCGTTTTTCCCCACCCTCGCATTCCGGCGCTGTTCCATACTCACAACACTTCACTCTTATCTCTTCTACTTGCCAACTCAAACCAGTAGGTGTGTGTATGTATATACATATATAAAGCTTTACGATATCGTAATGTAGGAAAAAATCCTTGCAGCATATCTTCGTGCTCACTCGTAGTGCATAAATCACTTAAACATATCACGAAATTTTGACCTTCAAATGTTTCCTTTTGGAGGGTGGTTGGAAATGTGGATACGAGTAAAGACTAGCTTGGGAAAGGACCTGCCAATGAGTGTTCCCAAGCCAGAATATTTCGCTACGCCTAAGTACTACGCGTGGTGGTAGTGGGGAGGCGGCCCCCCTCCGGAGTCATAATGGCCCCCAAAGGAATTACGTTGACTCGCTTAGACCACCGGATAATATTTGTACAGTAGCACCGTGTTTACTGAAACTTACGTTTTCTTAAAGTAGCAATTAATTTCACTTAAAATTATTCCTTCTGATTCCATATCAAACGTATTTTTAGATATGCATTTCCGACGAAGATAGCATCAAAAGACAATGTAGACTACGAAGAATATACTCATACTGAAAGCGTAAAAATTTTTTTTACTGTCAACACAATTACATGTGGTGGCGAAACGATGCACGAAGAATTATATAAATTAACAGTGCGACATTCTAAATTTTTTTCTGCAAGAATGATGCAATATTTTGTTAAGATTTTACATTCAAGAAGGAAACAATTTTATTATTAGAGGTGTTAACGAACTCAATTAATTTCTTATTTTACTAAATACTTTGAAAAAAAATTATAAAATGCATTTAAATCGTAATGAAACTCTTTAAATAATTAATAATATAAGGCTAGAACCCTTAAAATTATTCATTGCTCCTGACTTTTATTTCGTGTGCAATAAATATACCACCAGTCTAGAATAAATTATCTTTGACAATAATAAAATCCTATTCTGTTTTGTAACGTATTTAAAAAATACGCTTCGCGAGGTTTCCTTTTCTTGCTAACGTACTAGCTCAAAGAAACCTTGGAAAAGGAGAGGGGTTGGGGATGGGAAATTGTAAAAAAAATTTCTTTAAAACATTATCTTTATGCTTTCTACGTACTTTCCTAAGCCACTGCATCTCAGCGACGTTTAAAACGTAGTAAATTATAGGAACGTCATAAGCAAGTCAAGTAACAACTCTTTCGTCATGTGACAGCGAGGTGCCGTGACGAAGAATTGCGAAGATGACTTTACGAGCACGTTTACATCAGATGTCTTTCCGCTTGTCACAGCAGCATCAGGAACGCACAGAAAACATATTTTTCTAGCGAGAATCCATGTTAAAAACAGGTTTTTTTAATCATGACTTCATAGGTTTCTACACCGATGCCCATTACAAAACTAATAAGACCTTATAGCAGCGGAGCTTTTATTTAAGATTTGTAAAGTTTTTGTAACAACAAAATAAAATATTATTGATTCCAAAATAATATTGATGATTGACCTCTCGTACTTTTATAACACCAGTAGTCATACTTAGAGTGTAATTAATTTACCGCCACTAATCGTAGTTGATAGACTCTTATAAGCACATCATTATTTTTAAATAACGTTTTATGTAGATAATTTCAAAATGATGGAGTCAAAATTAAATTATTATATATTTTTTCGGTACGTTAACAACTTTAACTCAAAAATTATTTTTATTGGCAAAACTTCGAAATTTAATTAAATATTACATTATTCTTGCAATGTTAAATTAGAATAGCATTACTGCTAATTTTCCAAAAAAAATATTATACCCCGTACGTTGTGTATCTACTTTCTTTTTTGCGGCCGTTTTGACAGAGCATAATGTTTGAATGTTATACCTTTTGATCGCGATTTTCCATTAGCTTATATCAAACTATCAAAGTAAAAATGTTGTCAAAAATAATATAACATAAAATTTTAAAATCGATATATTTTTTTGTTTTACAACTACCATTTCTGACGTGTAAAGTAAATAAAAAAAGGGGGTAAACTCATAAAACATGTGTGAATCAGGGTAAAAGGTATCTTTAGCGGGCGGGCTTTCTCTAAGTGACCTCACTATAACAACAATTTACAATCCATCCCCGCTTCATTAACTACTCGCTTCACCTACACCGGCGAAGCAACATATCTCTGCTGTTTAGTAACCACCCTATTAAACAAATTTTAAATGCATCAAGATCACGCCCAACCGTAAGGAAGCACTGCGACGTAGATGGGAAATAACATAAACAAGCTCAGTGTGTGTTCTGACTCCTCAAAATTATATGCGGTGACCATAGGATTTAAATAGAGCAATCTGTTTATAATGGATACAGAATTGTTGCCATAGTTTAAAACCTTCTATTACAGAAGAATAGGTTTCTTCAACAGAAGGCTACTTACAGCGATTTTCGCTGACTTAGAGACTTTATAACAGGCCACATTGATGGTTCAATAACTAAATGTATACATTGGCGACAAAATATATACTTTCATTTCTATCCTGAAAAAATATTTGCAGAAAAACCTTTTATAGTATTTCTTTTTTATTTATAACAGTACCTAACTGCTTAAGATAACACTCATATGATAACCAGGGAAGCCCATCGAAGCATAGTGTATAGCTCTTATTCCCAGAATGTTATTTACCCTACTTTCCTTCTAAATATATGAATATACAATTGTCTGCCTATCCCCCCATAATAGCTTATAAACCATTGAACCGACTGCAATAAATTTTTTAAAGAATGTGACAAGAGAGAGAACTGGTTGGGCGAAAGGAAACAGACAAGATGTTATGAGAGTGAGATACAATATACAATGACAGAGCATAAAGGAACAAGGAGGAATGATAGACAGACAAGACGGAATGAGAGAGCATGAAAAAACAACACTGAATGACAAAGCATGATATACAAGATGAATTGATAGAGCAGGATAAAACAAGATGGAGTAATAGAGCATGAAGAGGAAAAACAAAATGGTGACCAGAAGCAAGAAGCCCCCAACCCTTGCCACCAGGCGGTCGTCTGGGTATGCAAACTTTCATAAAAGCATTTCTGTATTTTTTAAAATAACGAAAGTGCATAATTCTCTACTCGTGAGCGTGACGTCAATCCAAAAACGACTAATCAATTTTCGTGTATTTCATTTACGACCATGAAATTTCCAATAATTATTCAAAAGTGATTCTAATAAATATTTACATTTCTCTCTCCGTGGTAATTTTGTAATCGTTTTTCGTGGGCTTCTAGGGGCAATTTTTAAAATATACGGCAGACATTAAAAAATTTTCCAGATGACAGTAATTTATAAATAACATATAAATTTTCTGTTATAATCAAATGCAATTTTAAATTACAGAACTAATAACATATCTTAAGCATTTCGGAGAGAATTACAGGTGAAATTGTCATATCCTGTGGACCCCTATTTATCAATTAATTTAATTTTGCTGAAAGTTACAACAATATCTAACACGCTCGAAGGCTTTGCTTCGTGTACTCTCTGATACTACTTTTACTAAACGGTGGCCAAAATAAAATACCAAAATTAAAACCTCAACACATCAATGTATATGTATCTAAAGAGGAAACTTGTAATTCCATGACTTACAACACATGACTCACAAGATCTGAACACGAACCTGATCACCCTGAACACAGCTACTTGATTACGCACATATCTTCTAGACAGTTCATCATACTCTCCATTTCCAGCGCCCAACTCATCGCACAGCCAATATCGCTTATCACTTTATTCCGTGTGCCATTTTTCATGACGAGAAAGCATAACCTCCTTACCGCGCCTTCAGTCCAATCAGGCAGTACTTCAGTCATGTAAGTGTCATCAAAGTAACAACTGAGGCGAGAAGACGTCGCTATTAACCTCAACCACCAAGTAAAATCCTCAGAATAATAGATAACCCCGCTCAAAGATTAACCATGAGAGATCCGATGATATCAGCTTCAAAAGTTCTACTGATATCCACCACACTGACAAAATTTTCTCTCCCCTATCATCGCCCACTACAATATTCATGTGATCCTCAAAATGTCTTAGCCCCACACTTGTTCCAGTATAACTCCTCTGAACACCGTTAGAATAACGTTCACAAAATAACCTCAACCACGATCTTAGATCGTGCTCTCAACCTTTACATACAAACAATTTCAATTCTTTACCATCCCAGTGACGAAGCTAGGTCATTCAACATATTTTGATAGATTCACTCATAATCTATGACCGAACACTTCTCAAGAAAGAGAATATATTTCCACTAGAGCACGAGTTACTACTGGAAGGCACTTCATACCTCAAACCTTTCAATTGTCAAAATTCATCATTTGAAGTAGGCACCGAAGGCTGGACAGAGACAGGCGTGTATGTACTGTCCGCAGAGTCAGGGCCAGTTCCACCAAGCAAGGACTTACGCCCGTGTGGCTGCGGTGGTTTAGTATTCAGTTTACTCACCTTCCACCTAGGTGATCTGGGTTCGCTTTTCGCAAAAGGGGATCGTGCCAGAGAGAGCAACTGGTGGGCGGGTTTATCGAGGATCTCCCTCTTTCCGCGCCTTTCCATTCCGGTGCTGCTATCTGCACACCTCACTTCGCCCTCATCGGCTCACGAGACCTAAATCATAAGAGTCGTCCAAATCTCTAAATTCCACTCTCCACTCCGTACCACCGTTACATGTCAGTCGCTCTCCGAAGACGATCACATATCTCTTAAGACTCTCTGAGCATTACGGGGGTAAACGTTTTCTGTTACATGACCCGATAAATAAACGAAGAATTACATTCTGCAGTTTTGTTAGAGTAGCTGAGAATACATTCTCATTATATGATGGGTGCTATCGGACTGCGTGGTGTGAAGTAAAGGCAACTAGCCAACTCGATGGGTTGGCAGGTAACAAATGATCTAACTGCTTCACCGGGCGATTTGCCGCAGCAGCAACTCATTGATCTGATCTTATGGCGGCCCTGGGTCCACTCCCCAGTCCAACATCCTGGTTTTCTCTTCCCGTGTTGTTTTAAAAACTTTGTGTTTGAACGCTCTGACAGTTTATTTCTAAAATCTATGGGCCTCCACTTTTTCTGTTCCTGACTCTTAAGACCTGGCCACCGATGTCAAGCCACGTCTACCCTTCTAGCTGCTTCAGGTTTTGTATTTCACATTCTGCCAAACTAAGCTGTGCCCAGTAGTTCATTTGATTGCTTCCTTCGCACTCATTGTTAAAAATCGTGAAAAGCATGGCATTGACTATTTTACTAAGCAAGCGTAATATAAGCCCAGTAAATGGGAAATACATTTTTTCTGTACCGTCTCCGGGGCATATCCAGAAAGCAAGAGTACTCAATTTTTTGTATTGTTAAAAAAAAATTTTATTTGAACAAAATTACAGGATATTGTAGGTATCCATGTTACTTTTTTTTCCACATAGTCGCCTTCCCATTCTATGCAGGTTGTAAGTCGTGGCACAAGTTTTTTGATGCCCTTCTTATATAACTCTCCCGCCATCTCCTTCGTCCACTTCAAGACCTCTTGTTTCACCTCCTCATTGATTATAAATTTTTATCCACCCATGTGAGTCTTCAGGAAGGTAAAAATATGAAAATCCGAAGGTGCCAAATTAGGGGAGTATGCAGGGTGGTTCAAAATGTCCCAACCAAACGATTTCAAAAGCGCTTTGTTTGCGTAGGCCGTGTGGGGTTGGGCGTTGTCGTGCAACAAACACACTCCCTTCATCAACATTCCCCTCCGTTTGTTTTGAATTTTTCTCTTGAGCTATTGTAAGGTCTCGCAGTATCGTGCTGCAGTAATCGTCTCCCCTGAGGCAAAAAATCTATTAATATGATCCCTTTTTGTTCCCAAACATGGTTACCATAATTTTTTTTGCCCGAAATTGAGGTTTTGAATTTTTTGGCGGATGGGGAACCACTGTGATGACTGTCTTTTTGTTTTGATCCGTGCAAACATTTCAGTCGGCGCTTTTCCTTCCGCGAGAAGGAATCTTATGACAGCGCGAACCTCGCACTTGGCGGGTGTTGATAGAAATAGGGCATTATATTGCAACTGGCGCCTGGCAAGGATCGGGGGAGGCGGCATGCAATTCCTGCTTCAGCCGATGACGTCACCTCGGCGCGCGCCGTATGCAAGGCGGCCGTCTCTATGCAAGGCTCTCATCGCTGATTGGTTACGCGAGGCTCTCAAAACGTCATGTCTCTAATTGGCTACGCGATGTTCTCACAGTTTTTTGAAGAAAAAAAAATTAATTTAATTTTTTTTTTTTTTTTTAATTTTTTTAAAATTTAATTTTGATCTCCAACTGATTAATTACACGATGATCTCGAAATTGGCAAGTCAGTAGAGGTCATTTTAGCTGAAGAATGTGAACGAATAGTCATATAAGCCCTATGCAAACTTATAAACAGAGTAGGCCATAATTCCCGAACCGTTTAAGATGTAGTCATCGAATTCATATCATAGGCATCGATGCCAACAAGGAAAATTATTAAATGTTCATTTAAGACCTATGCGAAATTATAAACAAAGTCGGCCGTTATTGCAGAACCGTTTAAGTTGTATTGGTCAAGTTCATAACATTGGCATCAGCGCCAACAAGGAAAATTAAAAAATAGTCATTTAGGCTCTATGCGAACTTATAAGCATAGTTGGCCGAATTCCCGAACCGATTAAGTTGTACTCGTAAAATTCATATCATAGACATCGACGCAGACACGGAATATTATTAAATGGTCATTTAAGCCCTATGCGAACTTATAAGCATAGGGGGCCATAATTCCCGAACCATTTAAGATGTAGTCTTCAAATTCCTATCATAGACATCGATGCAGACAAGGAAAATTAAAAAATGGTCATTTAAGCACTATGCGAAGTTATAAGCATAATTGAATGTAATTTCCGAACCGATTAAAATGTGCTGGTCAAAATCATATAATAGGCATCGACATAGACAAGGAAAATTAACACATGATCATTTAAGCCCTATGGGAACTTATGAATATAGTTGTCCGTAATTACCGAACCATTTAACATTTAGTTGTCAAAATCATATCATAGGCATTGATGCCGACAAGGAAAATTATCAAATGGTCATTTAAGCCCTATGCGAACTTATAAGCATAGGGGGCCGTAATTCCCGAACCATTTAAGATGTAGTCTTCAAATTCATATCATAGGCGTCGACATGGACAAGGAAAATTAACACATAATCATTTAAGCCCTATGGGAACTTATGAATATAGTTGTTCGTAATTACCGAACCACTTAACATTTATTTGTTAAAATCATATCATAGGCATTGATGCCGACAAGGAAAATTATGAAATGGTCATTTAAGCCCTATGCAAACTTATAAGCAGAGTTGGCTATAATTCCAGAGCCGTTTAAGATGTAGTCGCCAAATTCATAACATGGGCATCGGCGCAGACAAGGAAAATTTTCAAATGTTCATTTAAGACCTATGGGAACTTATAAGCACATACCCTACATTAACAGTAATGCCATACATATATGCGCACACATGCACTTAACCAAACATATACGTGCACACACACGCACTTACCCAAACATATATGTCCACAAACACACACTTACCCAAACATATACGTGCACACATCCATATACTCAAACATATACACACACAAACACGCACTATCTCAAACATATATGAGCACAAACACACACTTACTCAAACATATAAGCACACAAACACCCACTCACCCAAACATTTAAGCACACAAACATGCACTTATGCAAACATATGCGCACAAACATGCACTTACCCAAACATATATATATGCACACACACGCACTGATTTAACATATACGAGCACTCACATGCACTTACCCTAACATATACGTTCACAAACACGTACTTATGCAAACATATATGTGCACACACACGCACTTACCCAAACATATGCGCACTATCGCGCACTTACCGAAACATATACACGTATAAACTCGCTCTTACCCAAACATAAGCGAGCACAAACACGCACTTACGCAAACATATACACGCACATACACGCACTTACCCAAACGTATATGCGTACCTACAAACACTCATCCCAAAACTATGCATGCAGAAACATTCTCTTAAACAAACATATACGGGCATAAACACACACATACCCAAATAAATACGCACACACAAGCACACACGCACTACCCAATCATATACGCTCACAAAGACGCACTTACCCAAACATAAGCGAGCACACACACGCACTTACCTAAACACATATGCTCACACACACGCACACACCCATACATATACGCGTATAAACGTAAGCACACCCATTCATTAAGTCGCACACACACAGAAACACACGCAATTACCCGAAGAGGCACCCAAACGGCACTTACCTATCTGTCGTTGCCCTCCCACTTACCATCTGCATTACCATGCAGATAGGCCCAGGCTTGGGACCAAGCAGTGCACTGTTCCTATGACATTACCAATTGGTATTGACATAAGGATAGTGTACAGGCGGGTTACATGGCCGAAAATGAAAGACAACCCTGCTAAAAAAAAAGAACAAAGAGGACTAAGGAACGCCCAGACAGGGGAAATTACTACTGAAGAGAAGGGCTACAAGTATGATGCTGCTTACAACGTTACTAATGGAGGTTCACTTCCTAAAAGAGTGCAAAAGAACAGATGAGTGGAAATCAGTGAAGTCAATATATTAACTGTAGCGTAGGTGACAGCAACCCTTGCTTCTTGCAAATTTCTAGAGAAAATTGTAACTTAAAAATAAATATATTAACTAACAAGAATTACATAAACTACCAGACAGCATACTTTCCTCGTAGAGTATCTGTCACTTGTGCAATATACACTGGTAAGTACTTATAACTTTTTTTTACTTTACAATTGTTTCAAATCTAACTGTTTGTGTAGTTATGAGGCAGTGTTGACCTTGGCGCTCTCCATACTTCACGACTCTGTCATATTTTTTTACGTTAGTATAATTTTACATATGCTGTTCATTGCTTGGTTGAATTTGCGTATCTCAAAAGCTCGGATGTAAGTGAGAACGACCGTTTACTATTATTGCTGTTCTAACCTATGCTACCACGGTAGTATTCTAACGTAATGTGTAGTCTTCGTTGCGTGTGCAATATGCAGCGGTCGGTAGGAGTTTAAAACTATTAACCTTTACATGTTTTTTAAAATATCTAATGTACGAAAGAGAATAAATTTGTTGTATTGTTACAAGTCACGAACTGAGTTCTCCTTCGGAGAATTCTTTAGACAACTGCTATCTTGGATAGCGTCATATTATTATTTTAATGTTATTCATGTATTATATCAATGCTAATATTAGGTTCACGTCCATCACTAGGAAAAGTTAATTATCAGATTTTTGTCAAATTAAAGCGATTAACCCGAGGAGAGGAACTGTCTCCTGCTATATGCGAGACAGCTCAGATGGTTGGGGGACGACGCAAGCATCGTGCAGATTTTGGCAAGTTTAACGAATAACACTAGCAGAGTGAGTGTTATGGAAGGCTCCAAGGTCCCACAGTACCTGCTAGGGTCACGATAACCTTCAGACCATATGGCTGAATTCCTACATGCAGAACACTTACCTATTAGTATAGTATATACAGACAAAAAACCAAAAGAGATATTTAAAAAAAATTTAAAGTAACAAGTTATTAACACTCACCGACCAGCACATTTTACACTAGTGTCGAGTGTCTTAAGTTCCTTTAGATGATAATTCTAGACAAGGCCAAACCACCCCGATCAGTACAACATGCTTTCCACACCCAGTTTTCTCATACTCCTTCTGAGCATCTTACACCTAACGTCCTGACGGGACAAGTATTATGCTCAACATTCCACCTTGATTTTCCCATATTCCTTCCCGGGCTCCTTTCACCTAGAGCTCTGACGAGGACGTCGCATGCACGATTATTCCACCTTTGTTGTCTCATATTTTTTCCATACACCTTTCTTATATATTAACAAATACATGTTTTAAACATAACTCTTGGCTATTATATATGTAGGGGGAGACATTGTTTGAATTGTAGCAATAACTGTGTACTCTGGTGACTACAGTCGTCGTACATGTAGGGTGAGAGATAAATCATAAACAAGGTGCAAGTGCCATGTACACTGAAGGTCACAGCTGAATTTTAAAAAAATGTAAAAGTAAATAGTTATAAACTCCCACCGACCACTTCATATTGCACACGTAAATAACACTATAAATTACGCTAGACCGAAAAAAAAATACATTCTCGAAACGTTGATATTAGCAGACATAAAAAAATAAAAGAAAAGTAGTTATTATTACCTACCAACATGTATCGTACCAGTGTGAGGAGCACTGTACAGCACATGATGCTAGGCAACACTATGTGTCTGAAAAAAAAGGTAGCGTTGTAGCCTTGGCTAGTAGAGCAATATAAAAATTAAAACGATCGTTTTCGCATTCCTCCTACGTCCGAGCCATGCTACAGAGACACACAATTTCAACCAAGCAACGAACAAAATATTTAACATTAGACTATAGTAAAATACTATGTCAGAGTCATAAAGTATGGAGAACGATAAAGTCAACACTGCCACATACCATCGCAAACAGATATAAAAAAATATAAAGTAAAAAAGTTATAAGTACTTACCGACCAACCAGCACACATTGCACAAGTATCAGATACTCTACGTGACTTTAGATAGTACGAGACACAATCAGACCATCCTAGTCAGTACAACAATCATTCCGCCTTGGTTTTCTCATATTCCTTAGAAAAGGAAATTAGCTGATTTGGTCAAAGTGCGAAAGAGAATTAATAGTTTATATAGTTCCAAAGTTCGAACTCAGTTCTCTATCAAAAGATTCTTGAGACGACAGACATCTTGGATGATGTCATATTATTATTATTTTAGCATTATTCATTTATTATAACCATGCCAATATCAGGTTTACATCCATCACTAGGAAAAAGTAGATTAACAGATTTTGCCTTCAGTAGTAATTTCCCCATGTTATCATCTATCTGGACGTTCCTTAGTTCTCTTTGTTTTTTTTTAGAAGAGTTGTCTTTCATTTTCGGCGTTGTTACCCACCTGTACAATAAACTTATGTTATTAACAATTGGTAATGTCATAGGAATAGTGCACTGCTCGGTCCCAAGCCTTGGGCCCATCTGCATGGTAATGCAGATGGTAAATGGGATGGCAACGACAGATAGGTAAGTGCCGTTTGTGCGCCTGTTTGGGTAAGTGCATGTGTGTGTACGTGCGAATATATATGGGTGTGCGTGTGTTTATACGCGTATATATATGGGAGTGTGCATGTGTGTGTACGTATATGTTTGGGTAAATGCATGTTTGTGCGCGTATATGTTTTGCTAAGTACGTGTTTGTGCGCTTATATATTTGGTTAAGTGTGTGTGTGCACCTAAATGTTTGGGTAAGTGTGTGTTTGTGCTCCTATATATTTGGGTAAGTGCATGTGTACGCATATGTGGTTTGGTAAGTGTGTTTTTTTGTGCACGAATATGTTTGGGTAAGTGCATGTGTGTGCGCATATATGTTTGAGTATGCGCGTGTGTGTGCGCGTATATATGTAGGGCATCACCCTTTAGTTAGGGTGCATGCTCATAAGTCCGCATAGGGCTTAAAAGACCATTTGTTAATTTTCCTTGTCTGTGTCGATGTCTGTGATATGTATTTGACGAGCACATTTTAAACTATTCGGGAATTACGGCCAACTATGCTTATTAGTTTGCATAGGGCTTAAATGACTGTTTGTTAATTTTCCTTTTCCGCGTCGATGCCTATGTTATAAATTTGACGACTACATTTTAACGGTTCGGGAATTAGGTCAAATACACCTACGATTTGACAAACATGTGCACTGGCGATAGTGTCGGCGGGTGACGGAGGATGCGTCACATATTTCACAGTTGGGGCCAGTGCAGGCCCGAGAGATTTTGTCAACCAGGGTGACTCATTTAAGACGCCCGCCTACCTGAGAGCAAGTTGGTCGTTCCGGTCTTGCGGTGAAGCCAGCCGGGTGGGCGACAGTGGCCGCAGTTAGAACTACCGTACCTTCTCTCCCCCTACCCCCTCGAACGGCTTTCACCCCTCCTTCTCGGATGCCTTCGTCATGCAGCAGGGTGCTTACCAAGCACCCTTGACTCTGTGGGAGAACCAGACATGTCTATT